>JANHFT010003950.1:52473-65168 GCA_032467955.1 Pseudoxenodon macrops
AACTCCCAGAATTCCCCAAATTCCCAAGGTTGAGAAACACAGCTTTGCTGACTGGGGAATTCTGGGAGTTGAAGTCCAGCTATCTTAAAATTGCCAAGGTTGAGAAACAGTGGTTTAAAAGGACAGAGAGCCGTTGAAGTGGAGTGCCAGAGAATTGCTATTAAGTTGATGAGGATCTGGAAACCAACATTAAAAAGAATTGGATTTGTTTAATTGGAAGAAAATACTACATACAGTAAGGAGAGATGAGAATAGTGTTGAACAAATATTTTAAAGGATGCAATATCCCAGAAAATAAGAATAAGAGAAAGACCAAGGGGTTGAAATTAGATTCTGGCTATCAATATTAAGATATAATTTATGTGTTATAAGAAGTGTTTAGAAAAGTTAGTCTACTCTAGAGCAGTGCTTAGGGACCTTCTTGTTAGCAGCTGTCAAATGGGGACTCCACTTGCCTGAGATGATTTAATAACTTTTTCTTCAGCTTACGATTTTTAAGGCTAGAGAAAATAAAGGCAGAAGAGGGGAGGTGAGAATCTTGTGGTCCATTTAAATGGAGCTATTTAAATTAATTTGCCAATTTAGAAATTTCCTTTTGCATCTTTTTGCAATTCCACCATGAGTTTTTATCATCCTGAATAATTTATTATAATCCTGAAATTGGATTGTCATTCAGATTGATTTTTACTTGGTGCCATAAATATTTATTTTGTACTGTTTTACTTGCTTTATGCTTCATGATGTACACTGCCCTGAGTTACTTATTATAGAAATGAAATAAATATTGTGGGAGAATCCCAAACTAAGGAACAATATGTTTAATGAGAGAGAGGCTGCCAGTCTCAGTAGATAATATGGGAGAAGGCAGACACATTATCTGAACAAGAATCAATGTTCTCTTTTCTTAATTGCATGGTCACTTCTGAAAGTCCTTGCTGTTACAAAGAAGTGACATCTTTAATATTAAATTTTTCGCAATAATGAATAGAAGTAAACCTTCAAACCTAATCAGATAAACCAAACAATCCTTTCAAATAAACCAGGTGATAATTAACATTTTCTCTTTTAACCAACTTGCAGCCTGTAGTTGATTGATGGAGACTAGAATTCTATACACCCTTATTTAACAGTAATCTCCAGTGGGACAGTCCACATTGGTTGGTGCTGCTTGCAATTTTTGCTTTACAACTCAAATTTCTTGCTGCAGAATTTGCCAATGAGCTTTTTTGACTGTCTGTTTCATGATAGGTATAATGTAAGAGACAGATGTTACTCCTTCAAAAAAAAATTTAATTGAACGAGAAAGGTTTATTTTTCTTTTGTTTAAAAAGGATAGATTCCTTTATCACAGCACTTTGCAATTTTGTCTGAGAAGAATGCTTCTCAGTAGCTTCCTCTGCCACCCATGGATTTGAAAGTGCTTGCATTACAAATGGCCCTTTTAAAAGTCTGAGGGCGCTTTTAAAATAACTTAAGTGTTCGTTCTCATCAATCAAGCAGATGTTCCAAGCACAGTCTCAATCAAGCAGCTCCCTAATTTTTTCCCCTCTCTCTTTTCTCTTCCCAGTACACTGGGAGCCATCTTTCGCAATGGCCGACTCAGCGGAAGAAACTCTGTTGTATGTAGAGCACCGCTATGTCTGCTCAGAGTGCAGCCAGCAGTTTAGTTCCTTAGAGGATGCTTTGGTGCACCAGCAGAGCCACATGTGCTCCCAGGAGCAGCAGTATGAAGTAGTCGGGTTGGCAGAAGCCGGGTTGATGGCAGGTGGCGAGGCTGGTCTCTATCAAACAGTGGCTGTGCAGGAAAGCCAGTACCAATGTTTGGAGTGTGGACAGATTCTCATGTCTCCAAGTCAGTTTCTTGAACATCAGGAGATGCACTTGAAGATGGTTACTCATGAACCAGAACCTTTGGTCAAGCCTTTGAGTTCCAGTCAAATCCACTACGAATGTATAGAATGCAAAGCCCTGTTTACCAGTCAGGATGTGTGGCTTGCCCACCGTCAGAGCCACCGCAAGCCACCAGAACCAGCAGCAGCACCTGCTCCTCCTCCTCCACCACCACCACCACCTCCTCCTCAGAGCCAGGCCCTTGTAAACCTGGAACATTCCTACCGTAAGCCAGAGGAAGGAGGGGATTCCTGTGGAACTGTGCAGTTATTGCTCTACGAGTGTGGTGAGTGTTTCCAGCTGTTTCAGTCAACCACAGACTTCCTAGAGCATCAGGCCTCACATCAAGTGATCCAGCCAACCCCAGGGACACAGATTAGGGAGTTGCCTGCTTCTTGCCCTGCAGAGCCAAAAGAGTTATTGCCGCCAAATTTAATAGGCATACAAAACGGTGCTGTGCCGGCACAAATCCAGACTAGCATCACAGCCACAGATCACAGTTACGAACTTAAAAACCCCGGGGAGCAGCCACCCCGTAAAGCGAAGCAGGCCGTTAAGGAGTATTTGTGCACCGAGTGTGACCAGCTGTTTCCATCAGCCCATAAGCTGCAGCTGCACATGAGGAGTCACCGGCAGGGTGCCTTCAAATGCCCACTTTGTAGCAAGGTGCTGCCATCTCCAGTTGCTCTCGAGAAACATCGGGAGGAGCACAGCGGTGAGTCGCGCTTCCTCTGTGTGGAATGCGGCTTGGGCTTTGGCACCGAGGCGGTGTTGCTCTCTCACCGGCGCACCCATTCGTCAAATCCCCTGTACCGCTGCACCTGTGGCAAGACTTTCATCAACATGACCAAGTTTCTCTATCATCGGCGCTCCCACAGCGCCAATTCAGCACAGATCTACGAATTGCCTTCCTCTCCTCCTGAGGACCAGCCACTCGAGGAAGAGTCCCCGGAAGGCTCCGAGCAATCGGAAGAAAAGCAAGAAATCGTCCCTCTGGCCCTCATTTGTTCTGTGGGCAGCAGCGTCGCCTCTGTGGAGGGTGGCGCCCAGGAGAAAAAATCTGTCGAGTTTCAGTGCCAGATGTGTAGCAAGGCCTTTCCCAAGCAGACCCAGCTGTCGCGCCATCAGCGCTTTGCCCACAAGATGGAGCGCCGCCACAAATGCTTGACATGTGGCAAGATGTTCAAGAAGAAGTCCCACATGCGCAACCATCTCTTGACGCATACTGGGGAAAGGCCGTACCACTGCAAAGAGTGTGGCAAAAGCTTCAATTCCCCGGCCAATTTGCAGCGCCACCGTTTGACGCACACGGGCGAGCGTCCCTACCGCTGTGACATCTGCCAAAAGTGCTTCACGCAGTCGTCCACGCTGCAGCAGCACCTCCTGGTGCATAGTCGCCACTATCCTTACAAATGCCAGGAGTGCGGCAGTGTCTTCCACCGGCCTTACCGCCTGCTTATGCACCGCTATCACCACACTGGGGAGTATCCCTACAAGTGCCAGACCTGTGGCCGTTCTTTCTTGCTTCGCCGTCTGCTGGAGGTTCACCAGCTGAGTCACACCGGCCAACAGCCGCATCGCTGCACCTCCGGCTGTGGGGCTGCCTTTGTCACAGCTGAACAGCTGAAGGAACACAAGTGTGGCAAGATGAGTCGCCACTTCGAGTGTTCCGTGTGCGGCAAGAAGGTTGGCTCGACGGTGCAGCTAAGAGCCCACGAACGGCTGCACGGGGACATCCAGATCCCTGAAGGGGTTGAGGAGGAGCTGCCAGTGCTGGAACCACCCCCACCCCGTCCCCGCCGCCCCGCCTGCCCAAAGGCCTTTGAATGCAGCGACTGCAAGAAATTGTTCAGCACAGAGACGTCCCTGCAGGTCCACCGCCGCATCCATACCGGGGAGCGTCCTTACCCTTGCCCGGATTGCGGGAAAGCCTTCCGGCAGTCCACCCACCTCAAGGATCATCGGCGCTTGCACACCGGGGAGAAGCCCTTTAAATGTGAAGAGTGTGGGAAGGCCTTTACGATCGCGGTGCGATTGGCCGAGCACAAGCGCATCCACACGGGAGAACGCCCCTACCACTGCGATGCTTGCGGGAAGGCCTACCGCTCCTTCTCCAACCTCTGGAAGCATCGTAAAATGCACCAGCAGCAGCGCCTGCAGCATGAGCAGGAAGTCATGGCTGAAGCCGTTGCTGCTGCAGCCGCTGCAGCAGCCGCGGCAACGTCCTCAGCCTCGGTGGTCTCGAGCGAACCCGTCTATGGCAACACGGTGACCATTATGGAAACCATCCCTGTGGTGGAGACCATCGAGATCTACCCAACGGATGGAGGTGTTCACTTTGAGAATATCCAGGTGGAAAATGTCCAGATTGGGGGCGTTTGAGTCTGGCTGGGGGGAGTGAAGAGGGGCAGCTGGTCTCTTGAGGTGGACTGGGAGCTGCTGCTCTTTAGCTCCCCCTTCGCAGGCTCTGGTGTTTGCCGAAACGACTCCTCCTCTCCGCCTCCTCTCCGTACGTCTGCTGCTCTCTGCATACCTGGAATGTGATCACATCCTTTATTTTTCCACCCGTTCTGTAAATGAGCCGGGGGTCGCTTTGTCCCACCCACTTCCCACTCAGACAGCCGTACTGATGGTCTGATCCTTCCCTTCCCTTCTGGTTTGTTATTGGGCCGTTTGTTCCCCTCTCAGCAGAATGAAACAATTTCTCTTCCGAAACTTGGGCAACCTTTGGCCCTAGCAAGGCCAATGGCAACCTTCTCTACAGTTGAATCCTTCTAATGCTATTTTTGTGTGTGTTTGGGGTGGGGTGGGAGAGGTTGTGTTGTTTGTTGATGATCCCCTTCTTGCTTGGGATTGAGCTGGGTTGTAAATACCTCTTGAGTCTGCTCTGTTCACTATTGGATTCGCTCCCTGTTTGCTGTTGGTTTCCTGCTCCTAAGATATCCTTCATGATCCATGATACAAATTATTATAATTATTTTGTTTCTTGCTAACTGGGCTCATTCCCATGGCTGTGGGAGCATTTTGTTATTTCATATTAAAATAAAATAGAAATGAAAGTACTTGTGATTTTTTCCCCCCCAACTGGGCAGAAGATCCAGGTGTGAGTGAAATGTGTTAATGAGGAACGAATAAGGTAGAATGTAAAAAGAAACTACCAACCTTTGAGTTAATTTGGTAATCATCTATGTTAACTGATCACTGAAATTTCCCCAGACATATATATTTATCTGATTAGTTGCTTGATGAGAAATGCTTCCATTAAATGTGCCTGATGAACTGATTATTTTAAATACATAGCATTTTAAGAAGCACATTCCTCCACTTTACTCTTGAAAGATAGTGCCTGTCACAACATTTATTTAAACAGGAGGAAATTCTTGGTTGAGATTAATCAAATACAAGGTTTCCAGCTGCAGAAATTTCATTCAGGCCCTAAATAAGAGTAAAACAATCAACAAAAACTCATTAACTTTGGGAAGGAAATAATAGATTCAATATTACCTGTTCAGAGTTTAAATGTGTCACAAAATTTTGAATGAAACAATTATGCCCCTCCCCTTTTCCGGGTATAATCTGCTCAAATGTTAATTAGCTAGCCAGAAAGTCTTGGCTTTAACAGAAAGTAAAGAGGTGTGACAAATGTAAAGGATATGTCTAGTTATTGTGAATGGTTTTTTTTTTTTTAAGACTGGCAAAAATGTTGTGAATGCACCTTGAAAGGCCTTCCTTATTCATTTGGGGAAGAGGACAGTTTGGCATAACATCCACTAGGTGGGTCTGTAGACCAGAATTCTCTCCTTGAATTTTACTAAGAAATGGTTTGGCCCAGCAATCTTCTTCCCATATTAGTCAGCCGAGGGCCCCAGAGGAGATCAAAAGCAGGACAGGCGTTGCCTGGTGTCTTTTCCCAACGGCACAGAGTTTGAATGTGGGGATTCCATTTGAAATATAATTACCGTTCACGCTACGGTATTTGTTGCCCCACTTGAAATCCCAACACCATAGCCATTCCTAAAGAAAGCTTCAAGATAGGGGCCCTGATTGAAAATGGGTTACAGAGACCAAAGTTTAAATTAGAAACGCTCAGTCATACTTTTAAGTAACATGAAATGGATCCTGAGAGGCTAAATAAAAAGTCCAAGATGACAATACAGCCAGAAACCTGTTTCCTTTACAACCTAATATTTTCGGGAGAAGAATTGCTCTAGGTGGCAAAGCAGTTTTGCTTACTGTCGGTTATACCTTGGCTCTGAGTTGTTTCTCCCTTTCTCCGATTTTCCCTTTTCTAGTCTAGTCTTCCAGTCTTACTTACCATTCCTCCTGCCTCTCCGTACTGAAGCAATCAAATCCCGACTGCAATTCCTTTAACAGGATAACAAGAGTTGGAGGAGACCTTGGAGGTCTTCTAGTCCAACCCCCTGCTCAAGCAAGAAACCCTAAACCATTTCACTCAAATGGTTGTCCAATCTCTTCTTGAAAACCTCCAGTGTTGGAGCAAGTCGTTATACTGATTAATGGTTCTCACGGTCAGGAAATTCCTCCTTCATTCGAGGTTGCTTCTCTCCTCGGTTAGTTTCCATCCATTGTTTCTTGTCCTGCTTTCAGGTGCTTTGGAGAATAGGTTGAAACCCACCCCCTTCTTCTTTGGGGCAGTCGCTCAAATATTGGAAGATTTCTATGTGGCTTTTGGAGCAGTTTCTCTCCCCCCCCTCTCTTCTACCCTTTCCTGTTTCCACACACAAGATGAGTGAATGTAAGTGGGAGGAGAAGGGCCTCTGAATCTTGCATGGCAAGAATAGTAGGGAAAGCTTCATGCCATGGAATGTCCTAAGGTGGAAATCTTAGCGCTTAACCAGTTCCTCTTCAGTGGTTTGGCTGGCTAAGGAGCTAGCCATGGTGCTGAGGGCACCAGACAGAAAGGCATAGTCTGGTAAATATGGATCAGATCAAATAACATTTGCCTTTGGATCTTCATATAACAAGTATTCCGTTCTCCCAGGGAGGCAGAGCAATTCCTCTTGTGCTTTTATTATTTTTTTTTGACGATAGCACTTTCGTTTTTGTCACAAATCCGCTGGAAGGATTCTGTTCTGGTAATTTTTCTCATTCCTGCTGTTTGCTCCCTAAGCTTTTGCTTCTATACATTTCCACTTGTCTGTGAATCTTCCACTTCAGTGGAACACATTAACATTTTTTGAAGGAATGCCTTGGAGCAGATGTTACTGAGCTTGGAAAGAAGGGCTATGTTCTCCAATATGTAGAAGCTCTTTTTTTTAAAAATGTGCGCAAAATGTACATATGTTTCATGTAGACGCACATGAAGGCCTGTGTGTATGCACGCCTAGACCATGCTTGCATCTGAAAGGATGCTGGAGTGGTTTATACACAATCACTGAGTACTGTATAAAATACTATGGTAACATAATAAATCATGAACCCTCAAGACATGGTGTTGTCAGATCAAGTGGCTTGTACGATTGTGTTTGTTGCTGTCATGGAGAGTTGTAGGTGGGTGTTTCTGAGATCTTTACACTATTTATTTGTAATGCTGCATGCTTCCCAGAATCACCATGCGGACGGCTATTAAATAAATAAATAAATACAGCAATACTGTGTATCGTAATATTGAGATAGATTTTAGGGCATTACCCAAAGGAGGCTCTCTTTCCTGCATGATAGATGAGTTTACGAAAGAAATAGACATGTAGTGGTCTCTCTTGAGCTTGGTGGTTTTTCTTGCAGACATTTCATTACCCAACTAGGTAACATCATCAGTGCTACGCAGGCTTTAGAAACAGACACCGAAGCAAAGTTTTCCATGAATATGTTCAGGGCCTGGGGGAAGAATTTCCTTCCTTTCATTTCAAGGAAGGTAGCAGCTCTTACACCCTTGTTCAATCTTGCCAGTCAAGAGTTAAAGAAGTTAATTTTTAGAATAGAATAGAATAGAATAGAATAGAATTCTTTATTGGCCAAGTGTGATTGGACACACAAGGAATTTGTCTTTGGTGCATGGTATTCCAGAGACGCTTTAAGTCCTTAAGGCTATGAAAGACTTGAGTTGAAGGCTGAACTGTTGTGAAAAAGGTGGCTTAGCAGAATGCAGGTGTTCCATATTTGAAAAGTTGGCTTCACCAAATTTGTCAGCTCTCAGAGGCTTTTAATACATTTTGTACTAAATACAAGACTGGACAATATGGTTCCATTTCGTCTGGGTTCAATGCATTGTCTAAAAGCTCTATTATGTTAAAAAATGAAGATTTTCATTTTAATTTCATTTTAATAATGATTAAAGTTGGTTTTTAAATAGTTTTTTCCTCCCTACTTATATTTAGAATGAGATTTCCCTTTCGTCTAGTTCGTTGCTTTCTTTTTAAAGATCTGTTTGTTTAAAGATCTGTTTGTTCTCTGAGGACTTTGCATTTTTCTTTTTTCTTCATACAGTTTTCTTTGAATGCATTAGGTTTCTTTTTGACTGTGTGTATATTAATTACACACTCACACACAGACAGTACATGATGTTTTCCTTTTGATCACATAATTGAGAACATGAGAGGAATGGGTTCTTAGATGTTTGGTCCACCTGCGATTTGCAAACATCCAGCTGAAGTACTCTCTATTCCTCAAAAGGAGGCAATATGCTTGGTAACTTAGAAAAATCATTGAATCTAGCTGAGACTTTGGAGAGAATCCAATTCAGTGGTTTTCAACCTTGGCAACTTGGAACATGTGTGGACTTCAACTCCCAGAATTCCCCCAGTGAGCAGTGGCGTTTATGACTCTCTTTCACACAAGTCACAAGTCCCTTTTTCCAGTGCCATTGTAACTTCCGACGGTCGCTCAATGAATGACTGTAAGTCGAGGACTATCTGTACTTAATAACTACATGACTCACAACAGCTGCAGTGATTCGCTTAACAACCATGGCAAAAAAAAAAGGTCCTAAAATTGGGTGCAACGCAACAACTGCCTTGCTTAGCAGTGGAAATTCTGGCCCCGATTGTGGTTGTAAGTCGAGGACTACCTGTATTATAAAACAAAAGGCACATTTCTATGACAAGGGAAATTTTGAGACAACCCCATACATCAAAAGTTTGACTATAAGGGCTCCCCCTTTTTGATGAGTCTTTGACGGACAGGTTAGAGCTTCACCTCTTTCAGTTTCAATTCAGAATAAAGCTGGAAGAGACCTTGGAAAGGTCTTCTAGTCCAACCCCTTGCTCAAGCAGGAGATCCTATACCATTTCAGACAGGTGGCTGTCCAATCTCTTCTTAAAAACCTCCAGTGATGGACAGCTCATGATTTCTGGTGGCAAGTTGTTCCACTGGTTAATTGTCCTCCCCGTTAGGAAGTTTCTCCTTAATTCCAGGTTGCTTCTTTCCTGGATTAGTTTCCAGCCGTTGTTTCTTGTCTTGTCTTCTGGGGCTTTGGAAAATAAGTTGACCCCCCCTCTTCTTTGTGGCAGCCCCTCAAATATTGAAATACTACTATCATGTCTCCCCTAGTCCTTCTTTTCTCCAGATTAGCCATGGCCAGTTTGGAAAGGCAACATGGGGGGGGGGGGGCGGATTACCGAAAAGAGAGGCAGGAAAAATGGCGTAGGGCTTGTAGCCTTAATTTCCTCTTTTTTTTCCATCGCAAAAGCAAATCTGGAGAAAGCCGGGATAAAATGCGACTGTTCGGAGCACGATGACTTTGGGTTTCTATATAATTCGCCGTTAATAGCTGTTGAAAGACTTACAGCGAAGTGATAACTCTGGTCTTTCAATGCGGTATCCCCAGGTGGCGTCTGCTTGCACATGTTCAGAGATGTTGTACAACATGGATTTCAACCTTTCTGCAACTGGCTTTAATTACCCAGATCAATGAAAGGCAGAATTCTAATATGACATGCTCTTTTTTTTTCTTTTGCAGGCAAGCAAAAGACTTTCCTGTCATTCCTTCTGTTTAAGGCAAAAATAGGCCTGGATGGTAGCTATGCTGAATGGCATTTGGAGAGGGGAAGTGGGGGCTGCAAAAGGAAAATTGAGGATGCAAAATTGGTACAAGCAAGTCTGGGGAAGTCTCTGCTAGTTCTTTTAGGATTTATACTTCAGTTTTCATGTACTTCCTGCCTCAAAAGAACAGGAAACTGCCACTGAGTTAGAGCAACCTTGGGAGGCCTTCCTCACCATGTGCCAGTCAAAGATATGGGTTACTCTACAGCAGGAGTCTCCAAACTTGGCAACTTTAAGACTTGTGGAGTTGAAGTCCACAAGTTCTTAAAAGTTGCCAAGTTTAGAAACACCTACTCTACAGAGAGACGTATTCTACAGTTCTATTTACTGAACTAGAACTCCCAAAATTATCTGTGCGCCTGGCGTAACAAAACTCCATAAACTCAGCATTGAAGGTGCAACTCGGTTTCCTCAACCTGACTTCCCCATCTGTGTTGACTATGGGTACAAGTAGTCCTTGATTTACAACCACAATTGAGCCCCAAATTTCCGTTGCTAAGCGAGACATCTATTAAGGGAATTTCCCCCCATTTTATGACCTTACCATATTTGTTTAATGTGTTAAATGAAATTTGTTAAATGAATTACTTCCATTGTTAATCTAGTAACACGGTTGTGAAATGAATCCGCCTTCCCCCGTTGACTTTGCCTGGCATAAGGTCGCCAAAGGGGATCACATGACCCCGGGACGCTGCAACTGTCATAAATACGAGACAGTTGCCAAGCATCTGAATTTTGATCACGTAACCATGGGCATGCCGCATAAGTGGTAATAAGTGTGGGAAACAGTCATAAGTCAACTTTTTTTCAGTGCTGTTGTAACTTCAGTCACTAAACAGACTGTTGTAAGTTGAGGACTACCTGTAATTGGTACTTGGCAACTGGCATGTAGAGTTTCTGGGGTCATGTCATCACTCTTTGTGACCTTTTCAGTCATTGTACAAGCAATGGGAGAAGTTGGATTCGCTTAATGACCAACAATCGCAATGATTCACTTAACCATGACAAAAAAATGATGTAAAACTGGGCAAGCCACCTTGCTCAGCGACAGAAAATCTGGCCCCAATTGTGGTCGTAAGTTGAGGATTACCTGCATAGTAACAGAAATGGCCTGTATATATCTAAAGGCATTATTCAGACTACGGCTGATGATTCTTTTTTTAAATCTCCCCAGCCTCCTCCCTTCACGCCACCTATTAAATTAATGATGCTACTGAAATGGCACAGGTTAACTGCGCCAGCTGTAAAACCCTTGGTGGTAAATACGTACAGATTTTAATCAGGATGGGTACCGTGCTTACCTCTTCCGTGGAAGGATGCCACTTTGTACTCTTATGAAAAGGTATGATTTAAAGATTAAAAAGTAAAGCACTTTCCCTGCTGGACCACACAGTTGGTCAAAAGGGCTATATAGACCCCGGAATTTAATTAGATGTGAAACTCTTGGGAAAAGACACGGAGTTGGTTAAATGAAAAAGGCTCACACACCATAACCCTGGGTAACAATCCACAGTTTTTCTCCCTTCCACTTAGCCATTGTTAAAGAGTCTTATTTAGGACCAAATATTCATGACCACACATATATTTACACGTATGAACATCAGGTAGCCGGCACCATATGACTGGTTTCATTCTATTTAAGACTCCGTCAGATACAAGTAAGCAAGATGTTGAGGACACGGTATTTAAAACCTCTCTCGGGAATTAAATTTCTGCACATTAATTTAGACGAGTGTTGATCAACTTCAGCGACTTTTAAGATCTGTGAACTTCAACTCCCAAGATTCCCCAGCCAGCAGACAGCTTTAAGGAATTCTGAGAGCTGACGTCCACGCATGCTGGCTAAAGGATTCTGGGAGATGAGTCCACCATCTTAAAAGTTGCCAAGTTTGAAAAACACCAGCATGTTCCCTTAAACCAGGGGTGTCAAACTCGATTGCATTGAGGGCTGCATCAGGATTGTGTTTGATCTTGGGGGGACCGGGGTGGGCGTGGCCAGCTCGACGTCACTCGTGTCGGGGGCGCCTGTGGTGGCCTGAGTGCTCTGCCAGCGAAAACAGGCTCCTGAACTCCGTTTTGGCTGTGACCGCCTCCTGCAACCTTCTGCCAGTGAAAATGGAGATTGGGAGGGCCGCCCGCAGCCCTCCTGAGCTCCGTTTTCGCTGGCAGAGGCACTGCAGGCTGGTCCTTCACTGTTTCCAGACGGCTCCGCAGGCCAGATCTAAGCACCCCACGGGCCGGATCCAACCCCCAGGCTTTGAGTTTGACACTCCTGCCTTAAGCTCTCGGTTTGATGTTCATCATTCTGACAGTGGGCATATACTTAAAAACTTACAAAAAGTGCAATTAAATCATTGTGTGTCTTAACTCTTGTACTCTGTTAGCCTTATAATTCCCTAACAAAAATACAGCAAACTGGCAGGTTTGTTTTTTTAAACTCCTCTGTAATCATCTACCCATCTGCCAACGATAAAACTGGTTTTTCTCTAGGGTCAGACTAAACTACACTAAAATGTAGTTTTTTGTCACTTGCTTGTCTGAAGTGTCTCGTGTCTCTAAATCTGTCAGTTTGCTGCTGGAATAAAAATGTTGTTCCTGGAAGCTCATTTTAGCTCTGGATGTCTCAGCGACATATTTTAAATGTCCCAACTGGTTCGCCTTGGGTTTTTTTCTTAGAAACACTGCATCAATTCGATGGTTGTGGGGTCCTTGATGCTCTCCGAGCTTGGTGGTTTTCCTGCAGATGTTTCATTACCAAACTCGGTAACATCATCAGAACTGATTATGTCATTTAGTTTGGTAAC
>JANHFT010003950.1:79206-89638 GCA_032467955.1 Pseudoxenodon macrops
TTTCGAACTGCTAGGTTGGCAGAAGCTGGGACAAGTAACGGGAGCTCACTCCATTACACGGCACTAGGGATTCGAACCACCAAACTGCCAACCTTTCTGATCGACAAGCTCAGTGTCTTAGCCACTAAGCCACTGTGTCCCCTTATGACTTTATAGGGTTGTATTAATTTATCTCTCTCGCTCTCTTTATGTACGTGTGTAATAATTCAGTGTTTCTTAACCTTGGACTTCAACTCCCAGAATTGAGACAGCTGTCAGGGGAATTCTGGGAGTTGAAGTCCACACGTCTTCAAATTGCCAACATTAAGAAACACTGGATTGATTTTATGTTCGGAAAGACAGTTGATGCTTTTTGATGAGTGGATGAATGTAACAGATTAGAAATCATGCTATCCCTTCTTTGCAATGTCTTTATAGCTCATTTTAATTCTTTGCTTCTCTTTGAGATGCAGAGTGGGCCAAAGCTAAAAAGGATGCAACCAAAACACCAGCTTTTAATAAATTTAAAAAAAATGCTTTATGACTTCAACCCTGCGTGGATTAATTAACAGGGGGCAAAAATGACCCATCACAGCAGGTTAAATCTGATGTGGGATCCACCCTCCACAAAGGCGGGTGGGCAGGTTGAAAAAAATGTGTGGGATGGTGACAGAAACAATGCCTGATTTAACTTAGCCTTATATTTAAATCTAATTGCAGTTAAATTAAATATAACTATTTTAATGACTCCCACACTCAAATAGTAGATCTTTGGTTTATATCTCCTTAAAGTCTGGAGAACCCCAGTTAAAAGTATGTAATTTTTCTTTAGGTCCCATAAAAAAAAAAAAAGCAGTTCAGTCTTCCATCCTGCTCAGCACAGGTTTTTCAAATGTTTTCCTCCATCTTTAATGTCCCCCCATTTTTTTTTCAATGGGGAAAAAGTGGTGGTGGATTAACTACCAGGAGTCACACCAGGAGCAGATCCTTTGGCAAATGCTTCTGTCTAGTTTCTGGGAACCTTTGGCAAATTTTAATCCAAGATCTGACTTGCCAAATAAGGTGATCTGTAGGGCAGTATCACCTTACACTTGCATGAAATAAGTAAAGGCTATCTGTCCATTGCAAATACAGGTAATCTGGCGTCTTACGACCACCACCGGAGCCAGAATTTGCGTTGCTAAGCAAGGCAGTTGAGATGAGAGAGTGGCGTTCAATTTTACAATAATTTTCCCCACCGTTTTTAGCTGAATCACTGCAGTTCAGAAGTGGGTTCTGAATCTTCTAACTGCCGGTTCGCTCAGGGTCGTGCCTCGAGCGTGCGTGCAAAGCACGGCAATTAAAAAAAATAGCTTCTGTGCATGCGCAGAAGCATAATCCAAGATGGCGGCGTCCACAGAGACACCAACAGAACTGGCTCCGGGAGATCATCGCGGAGTTACTACCGGTTCTATAGAACCGGTAGGAACCCACCTCTACTGCAGTTGTTAAATGAATGGCAAATCCATTGACTTTGCTTATTAGAAGCCAGCTGGGAAGGTCATAAATGGTGGTCATGTGACCCCAGAATGCTGCAACCATCGTAAATATAGGCCACCCTCGACTTACGACCACAATGGGGCTCAACATTACCTTTGCTAAGCAAGACAAGTTGTTAAGTGATCATGGGGAAATGTTGCAATGGATGTGTGAAAAAACGGTCGTAAGTCACTTTCCCCCCAGTCCCGTTCTAACTTTCAAACGGTCACTAAATGAACATTTGTAAGTCGAGAACTGCCTTAACTGCCTTCGTGATGGTTTCAGGTGTAAAAAATAAATCAAGCCAAGATGAAGCCCTTTAAATATATATATATATATGGATTTTATTTGGAAGCTGTAAGCAGATTGCCAAAGGTTTTTATATCCCTGTAATCTAGTCATAGGGATGTGGTGGCTCAGTGGCTAAGACACTGAGTTTGTTGATCAGAAAGGTCTGCAGTTCGGCGGTTCGAATCCCTAGCGCCGTGTAACTGAGTGAGCTCCCGTTACTTGTCCCAGCCTCTGCCAACCTAGCAGTTCGAAAGCAGGTAAAAAATGCAAGTAGAAAAATAGGGGGACCACCTTTGGGAAGGTCCGTGCACCTTTGGCGTTTACTCATGCCTGCCACATGACCACGGAGACGTCATTGGACAGCGCTAGTTCTTTGGCTTTGAAACAGAGATGAGCACCGCCCCCTAAAGTCGGGAACAACTAGCACATATGTGCAAGGGGAACCTTTACCTGTAATCCTTTCACCTGTTGGAAAAGAATTCTCAAAAGCGTCATCTTTGACTTCACACCTGACTGTGATTTGTTCAACATAATGTGACAGCGATCCTCATTTTATTTTAGCGTTCGTATATTCCCCCGAATGCATATGTGGTCAGGATGTGTCTCTCTGAGACACTTCTACTTGCCAGGTGATAAATTATAGATGGATTAAATTTTAGATTGAGAGCGGATACCATTGATGTAATATAAAATCAAGGCGTTCCATTTGCTTGTTTGTTTTATTACATTTTCGCCAGAATTCTGAGCCGCTGATGGATGCGTTCAGGGGAGGGAGGGAACCAAGTGCTTTATCTTTATTTATGCTTTATTTATCTCCCTCTCATTCTGGAGGGCCTTCAGATGGTTTATTTGCTTTATTGTTTTGCAATCATTTCGCTTTTCTGTTCCTTCCTTCCTGGAGTGATTCCCAACAAATCAGAAATCGTGAAATAAACATACAGGTGATCCTTGCCTTGCAACCTCATTGGGACCAGAATTTCCGTGGTTTAATAAAGCACTTGTTAAGAGAGTCAAGCCCAATTTTTTTGGCATGGTTGTTAAGTGAATCATGCAGTCGTTAAGCGAATCTGGCTCCCCCCTTTGATTTTTGCTTGCCAGAAGCCAGTTGGGAACGTCACAAGTGGCAATCACATGACCCTCGGATGCTGCAATTGTTGTAAATACATACCGGTTGCCAGGCACGCGAATTTAGTTTAGTTTACTATATTGTCATTGCACATGGTAACAATGAAATTAAACGCCGTCTTCAGTGTACATTATAACTATAAAAATCAAAACACAAACACACATCCTTCACATTCTGTATAATTGAAATTGAAAAGCCAATATTGCATTACACCGTAGAATTCAATATGGTTACTGCCCTGGGATAGAAGCTGTTTTTCAGCCTATTTCTCCTTGTTTTTATTATCCTGTACCGTCTGCCAGATGGTAATAGTTCCAAAAAAAAAAAAAGGTGCCCAGGATGAGACGGATCTGTAAGAATATTTTGAACTTTCTGGTGTTGATCTCTAGGTTCCTTTCCGTGTTACTCCTTCCTGTTCCTTGGCAGTCTCTCTTGTATAAGCCTTTACCCAGATTGACCTCAGTAGACCTTTTCGATGTAGGTTAAAGAGGAAGTTCGGTCCACTAATCTGTTCACCATCCTTCCAGGACTTCCCAATCTTGCACCTGGATGGAATTGTGGATGAACATTCCAATGTCCTGGGCTTCTCCATGTTTAACACCACCCATCCTTTCTATATGGAATTTGTCCGTAGCCTCAACATGTCATGGCGTGAGAACTGTGAACTCAATCCTTACCCAGGACCGGCGGTAAGTGTGACAACCCAGCATGGAGTAAGAGGAGAGATCGCTATACAGGTGCATGTGTGTGAAGGACTATCTAGCTAAATAAGGACCACGGGATTTGAAAAGGTGGTACATCTCTTCTTACCGATGGTACTACAGGATAGCTATCAAGAGTCATAATAGTCTTTCTGGATTCCTCTACATCAGGAACCCCTAAATTTGGCAACTTTGAAGACTTGTGGTCTTCAACTTCCTCAGTTTCAGCAGCCAGTTGAGGAATTCTGGGAGTTGAAGTCCACAAGTCTTCAAAGTTGCCAAGTTTGGAGGCCCCTACATATTTGTGGGATAAATGAACATCCGTCATCCTTCTCTTTGGAGAATTGTGACCTTCAGTTCCTTTAGAAAGGAATGTCTGCAGATCTGTGATGGGTCTATCAACTGTTGTCATTTGCTGGTGAGAAGAATCCACTTTTCTAACCTAACCTCAATTCCACCCAAAGGACAAGCGGATCATTAGCCCCAACCTTCCCTAGCTCTCTTTTCAGTTTCTTAGTATACCGAAATCAACTGAGCCTCTAATATTATTAAATAAACTTGGCAGGCAATTAAAAGGCCCGTAAAAAAAATACCTCTGGCTTTGCCTTGATCTGACGTTTGAGTCAGTTTTGCTCAGTCCATCATATGTCATAATTTGTAGTTCATTAAGAGGAAGAGAAGGGAAAGCAAACTCTTCTTAATTGCTAAAACCATGACTGCTTTCTTGAAGATGGAAATTAACATGACATTGTAAATAAGCAAGGGTTTATTTGCCCAGATATTCATTGGAAGAGATATCTTTGATAGGTGTCCATTTTTGACATTGGCTGAAATTCTTGTGTTGGAAATTGTTTGGCAGTTTTAACATCTGAAGATTGTTGGGTTGAAGACAGGTGAAGTTAGGAATCTCTGTCTTCTTGATGGACTTCAGCTGTCTTCACTACAACATCTGCAGGAAGGATGTTGGGTTGAGGAAGGGTGGATTGTTGGGTTGAGGAACAGAAGATGTTGGGTTGAGGAACAAAAGATGGCTTGAGGGAGAATGGATTGTTGAATTGAGAAACAAAGGATGTTGGGTTGAGAAAGGATAGATTGTCGGCTCGAGGAACAAATGATGTTGGGTTGAGGAAAGATGGGTTCTTGGGTTGAGGAATGAAGGATATTGGGGTTGAGGAATGAAGGATGTTGGGTTGAGGAAGGGTGGATTGTTGGGTTGAGGAACAAAAGATGTTGGGTTGAGGAAGGATGGATTGGGGGATTGAGGAATGAAGGATGTTGGGTTGAGGAAAGATAGTTTGTTGGGTTGAGGAACGAAGGATGTTGGGGTTGAGGAAGGATGGATTGTCGGCTTGAGAAATGAAGAATGTTGGGTTGAGAAAAGATGGGTTCTTGGGTTGAGGAACGAAGGATATTGGGTTGAGGAAAGATGGATTGTTGAGTTGATGAACAAAGGATGTTTGGTTGAAGAACACAGCCGAAGTCATCCGAGAAGACACGGATTCTTAACTGCAGAGATTCCTACTTCTAACTAAAATTATTTCTGCTCAGCTGAGCTTCAGGATAAACACTCCTCCACTGTTGACTTGTAGAGATTGTTCAAGATCAGGTTGGCTTCACCCTGGTGGAGCACATCCACGCTCACTGTCTGACTCACCCAACCAACCCGCCTCCCATTCTGCAGCTGCACAGATGTTCTTAGCGTGGTAGCCAAAGGAAGAATAGCTCTGGAAGAATAGGGTGGCAAGGAGGTGCCCCTTCCCCACCCCCATCCCCACCAGATGCCACAATTAGCAGCAGCTGAATTATTTTTGCTCCCTTCCAGCTATCAGCGGCCCTCATGTTTGACGCAGTACACGTGGTGGTGAATGCCGTGCGGGAATTGAACCGTAGCCAGGAGATTGGGGTTAAGCCCCTGGCGTGCATATCAGCCAGCATCTGGGAACACGGAACCAGCCTCATGAACTACCTGCGCATGGTGAGAGGCTGCTTCTCCTAGAATGAAGGTTCCCTCCCCCCGTGTTTTTTTTTTTAAAAACAAAAGCAAAACAAAAAACATGGAAATATGTGACAGGGTTGTGTAAGCGTTGATGTCTGTCTTGTTCGATTTGCCCAAACGAAGGTCAGACGTCCTCAGTTGGAGCAAATACGCCAATTGCCTGCAGGTTTCCTAAGAGATATGCGGCCACTGACTTCTCTGCTCTTGCAACAGGGAATGGAAAAATTGATCCAACGAAGTGGATGCGCACAATTCGGTCCCCAGAGATAAAACTATCCGAATTTAGCATTTTGGGGTGAACATGGCTGCCGATTTTGCTAACTGGGTTGTCTAAATGCAGCCAAAATGGGTGTCTTTCAGAGCCCTCCTCTCCCTTTTCAAAATTTGGCAAGGGACAAAAAAAAAACCACCTAAAAGGCTATTTTACTACCACGTTTCTGTGGCACAACTTCGGACGGGGTCTCCAAACATGGGCGCTTTGAGACTTGTGGACTTCAACTCCCAGAATTCCTCAGCAAGCCATTCCTCAGCCAGCCAGACTATCCAATGTCCTAGGTCAGAGGTCTCCAAACATGGACTTCAACTCCCAGAATTCCTCAGCCAGCCAGACCATCCGATGTCCTAGGTCAGGAGTCAGCAACCCGTGGCTCTGGAGCCGCATGTGACTCTTTCATCCCTCTGTTGCAGCTCCCTGTTGCTGGTCGGTGCTACAATTTTGAGAGGAGCTTCTGGTTTGGGGTGGGTGGGGTGGGAAACACGGCACGCCAGGAGACTCTATGGCAAGGGGTGGGTTTTCTGGTTGGCTCAACAATTGATAGGGCTTTCGGTTAGGACAAGTAGAGGAAAAAGGATGCCGTGCTAGGAGGAGACTCTATGGTGGGGGAACCGGACTTCCGGTTGGCTCCATAATTGAACTGGTGTGTGTGTGTGTGTGTGTGTGTGTGTTCTAGTTAGGGCCTTTGTGGCTCTTAGGTCATGTCTGGCTGAGGAATTCTGGGAGTTGAAGTCCACAAGTCTTAAAGCGCCCGTGTTTGGAGACCACTGACATGGGATAATCGTCTTGCTTATTTGGGAGATGAAGAGATCCCGAGTTCTCCCTTCTCAAGCCAATTACAACTTGCGAGCCATTTTTAGGTCGTGCCTCACTCTCATTCTCTCCTGTGTTCTTCTCTCTGTCTTCTTCGATTTGCACCCCATTCCTCTGTCTCTCCATCCCTGGCTAGGTAGAGTATGACGGGCTGACGGGACATGTGGAATTCAACAGCAAGGGTCAAAGGACCAATTATACCCTGAGGATTCTGGAAAAAGGACGACATGGACACCGGGAGGTAAGATGACTACAGCTTGATCTTAAGATGCCTTCTTTTGTGCCAAGAAGATTACAGAACGTCCTCGACTTACAACCGTTTGCTCAAAGTTACGACGGCACTAAAAAAAAAGATACCACCATTTTTCACACTTAGGACCCTTGCCGCATACCCATGATCATGTGGTCAAAATTCAGACGCTTGGCAGCTGTCTCACATTTATGACGGTTGCAGTCCCTGTGGTCCCGTGATCCCCTTTTGCGACCTCCTGACAAGCAAAGTCAATGAGGGAGCCAGATTCACTTAACAACGGGGTTAGAGGCACTTAACAACTGCAGCGGTTCCCTTTCTTGCCCCGACTGTGGGATGGGATGAGACTCACTTAACAGCTATCTGGCTTCGCAACGGAAATGTTTTGCTCCGTTGTGGTCGTAAGTTGAGGACTGCCTGCGTACAGGATAAATCTAGCAAGGACCTGTAACCCGGGCTTCTTTCTCAACAGATTGGGGTGTGGTACTCTAACAAGACTCTTGCAATGAACGCCACAACGTTGGATATCAATGCCTCAGAGAGCCTTGCCAATAAGACTCTGGTCATCACCACCATCTTGGTAAGTGCCCTCCTTGCCTTGTTCTTGGTGGCATTTCTTCATCTTTTGAAAAGGAGGGTTTAAACGGCTGTGCAGGGGACTTGGTTAAAGTCAACCAAGGATGCATTGCGAAGAATAGAAATAGAATAGAATAGAATAGAACAGAACAGAACAGAATAGAATAGAATAGAATAGAATAGGAGAATAGAGAATGTAATGGAATGGAATGGAATGGAATAGAATGGAAAATATGGAATGGAATGGAATGGAATAGAATAGAATAGGACAATAGAGAATGTAATGGAGTGGAATGGAATGGAATGGAATAGAATAGAAAATATGGAATGGAATGGAATAGAATAGAATAGAATAGGACAATAGAGAATGGAATGGAGTGGAATGGAATAGAATAGAAAATATGGAATGGAATGGAATGGAATAGAATAGAATAGAATAGAATAGAATATTTGGGGGCAGCCCGCTGAGATATTGGAAGACTGCTCTCATGTCTCCCCTGGTCCTTCTTTTCATTAAACTAGACATACCCAGTTCCTGCAACCGTTCTTTATATCTTTTAGCCTCCAGTCCCCCCTCAATCATCTTTGTTGCTCTTCTCTGCACTTTTTCTAGCGTCTCAACCTCTTTTTTTTTTTACATAGTGGCCTACTTCCTTTTACATAGCGAAGACTTCCTCCAAATAGTTTGGAGTAGTTCTTCGCTTCCAAGAAAATAGTTGAAACGGCTGCTTGAAATGGTCAAACTTTTCTGGCTCATCTTAGGCTGAAAATGGGATGGTGGCTGTGATGGGTAAACAATAATTAATGTCTGGCAAGTGCTTCCCTACAATGGACTGATGACAAGTGTCCTTCAGTTGAGGAGAGAGAGAGAGGAGGAAAAAAAAAAGAATTAGGCAAATTAACGAAGAGCCGTGATTGCGACTGTGATTTTCATGCACAAAAGAGGCGTCGGTCCTTCTGCGTATGAGTGGGTACAGAGAAACAAAAGGCGCAGATTGTTGGGTGGTTGTGATGTGCTGTTGTTGAACCTCTGGAGAGATGTGGCTGGTTCCTCTAACCATTCACCAGAATAGAGGCAGGGACCAGGCGCTCTTGAGCTAATTTCAGAAGTGCTCTGTAAGTGGTCAGGACAGATTTCTGGGGGAAAACCATGGCTCCCTTCTCTAGTAGGCTGATGAATGGGAAGGGAAAGAGAGGAAGAGGGAAAGGATGGGAAAAAGGAATAATTATCCCATCCTCTCATGGCCATTAGATAGCATCTGACCAATAGCTCAGAGAGTCAGTTTGGCCTAGTGATTAAGGTGCTGACCTATAAACCAGGAGACAGTGAGTTCTAGTTCTGCCTTAGATATGAAAGTCGGCTGGGTGACTTTGGGCCAATCACAAGGAGACTCTTGAGTTCTAGTCCCGCCTTAGACATGAAAGCCAGATGGGTGACTTTGGGCCAATCACCAGGAGACTCTTTAGTTCTAGTCCCGCCTTAAACATGATAGCCAGATGGGTGACTTTGGACCAATCACAAGGAGACTCTTGAGTTCTAGTCCCGCCTTAGACATGAAAGCCAGATGGGTGACTTTGGGCCAATCACTAGGAGACTCTTTAGTTCTAGTCCCGCCTTAGACATGAAAGCCAGATGGGTGACTTTGGGCCAATCACCAGGAGACTCTTGAGTTCTAGTCCCGCCTTAGACATGAAAGCCAGATGGGTGACTTTGGGCCAATCATCAGGAGACTCTTGAGTTCTAGTCCTGCCTTAGACATGAAAGCCAGATGGGTGACTTTGGGCCAATCATCAGGAGACTCTTGAGTTCTAGTCCCGCCTTAGACATGAAAGCCAGATGGGTGACTTTGAGCCAATCACCAGGAGACTCTTGAGTTCTAGTCCCGCCTTAGACATGAAAGCCAACTGGGTGACTTTGGGCCAGTCACACTCTCTCAGCCCAACCACCTCACAGGGTTGTTGTTGTGGGCAAAATAGGAAGAAGGAGGAATATTATGTATGTTTGGGTTTGGGGTTCTCCTGACCAAAATATGTCAAATCTTGAGGACAGTTGCCTGTTGTCTACTAGCTCAAGAGTCTCCACACTTGGCAACTCATGGACTACAACTCCCAGAGTTCCTCAGGCACCGCATGCTGCTATCTCGTATTATATCCTGGTTTTCCCTCTTACAGGAGAATCCCTACGTGATGCGTCGGGCAAACTTCCAGGAACTGTCCGGTCCTCCGCAGTATGAAGGGTTCTGCGTGGACATGCTTCACGAACTTGCCGACATCCTTAAGTTCCGTTTCCAGATCAAGCTGGTGGATGATGGGCTTTACGGGGCTCCTGAGCCTAATGGGTCTTGGACTGGCATGGTGGGAGAACTCATTAACAGGGTAAGGCATGTTAGGAATAGCCCAGCCTTGTTATTATTTCTTCCACACACACAAACACAAATTTCCACTAACCAGACAGATCTTAACTGTGAAATTGTGATGTGGAAAGCATGTGCAAGTTGGTTTTAGGAACCAGGCTTGGAATCTTACCTGAAGATGTTGGGGGAATATCAATATATCCCAGGTTTGGTGCACCAGCAGCTAAAAATGGACCTGGCTTTTTCTGCATGGCCATTCAATTCGGGTTTTTTCAGAAAGCGGTGGGCTTAATGCTGCTTTCCCCCCCCCCCCCTATCCCCTCAAGAAAGTCAGCTCTACCTACCACCTGCTAGATTAGCTAAAACGTTTAAAAATATGTCTAGCAAATGTTGGAAATGTAATCAAAACAACCGGGCACGCTTTATCATTTGTGGTGGACTTGTGTCAAAGCAAAAATAAAAAATAAAAATTGGGCAAAGATAGAATAGAATAGAATAGAATAGAATAGAATAGAATAGAATAGAATAGAATAGAATAGAATAGAATAGAATAG
>JANHFT010003951.1:4001-22146 GCA_032467955.1 Pseudoxenodon macrops
GCAACCGTTCTTCATATGCTTTAGCCTCCAGTCCCCTAATCATCTTTGTTGCTCTTCTCTGCACTCTTTCTAGAGTCCAGCAGTTAGTCTAGTCTAACAGTTTAGCAACTGTTCAAAGTTACACCAGCACTGACATAAAGTGACTTACAACTGGTTGTCGCATATCTGTCACAACCTCCCCAAGGTCACATGACCAAAATGTGGGCACTTGGCAACTGACATGTGCTTAGGACAGTTGCAATGTCTTGAGGTCACGTGATCACCATTTACCCAGAGGTGAGTTTCACATATTCTTACCATTGGTTTGCCCCACACGTGTTTGCTTCACACGCAACTTCTGCGCATGAGCTTTGCTCGTGCGGCTTCCGCTCATGCACCCAGCCTCAAAAATGTGGCTAAGTAGGATGGCATCACATCTGGGTGGGTGAGCAGGCCCACCCACAGTCTTCGCTACCGGTTCGCCTGAACTGAATACCACCTCTACATTTACACCAGGGGTATCAAACTCACATCGTCACATTGTCGTCACGTGATGTATCGCAACTTTTCCCCCTTTGCTAAAACGGGGGTGGGGGTGGCCAGCGCATGACGCATCTGGCCTGTGGGCTGCGAGTTTGACACCCCTGATTTGCACCTTTTCCAGACAATTTGACAAGCCAAGTCAATGGGAGAAGCCAGATTTGCTGCATGATCCACTTAAGAACGGCGGTGATTCGGTTAACAAACCGTTGTAAAATAAGGTGTGACTCCCTTAACGAACAATACTTAGCATTGGAAGTTCTGGTTCCATTTGTAGTTATAAATCAGGGGTGTCAAACTCAAGGCCCCGGGGCTGCATCCTGCCCACGGGGTGCTTTGATCTGGCCCTGGAAACAGCGAAGGACTGGCGCGCACTGCCTCTGCCAGCGAAAACAGAGCTCCGTTTTGGGTTGCAGGAGGCCATCGCAGCCGAAACGGAGCAGGAGCTCCGGAGCCTGTTTTCGCTGGCAGAGGCACTCGGGCCACCACAGATGCTGACCCAAGTGACGTCAAGCTGGCCACGCCCACCCTGGGCCTCGGAGGTCAAACACAACCCTGATGCGGCCCTCAATGAAATTGAGTTTGACACCCCTGCTCTAAGTAGTCACCAAAGGAAACCTCCGCCTCAGTTTTCCTGTTCAAGAGCAGGTCTGTTTTCTGCCCCTCTTAATGCCCTTACAAAGAAAAGCAAGTGAATTAGTGCAACAACACAAGTCCTGTCAGCACCACCACAAACTCAACGGTTGCATTGCAGGAGTTTGGTGCTCTTGTTCTTTGCAATGAAAGTATTGTCAACCCGGAGTAGGAAACGGAGCAGACCCACAAAATTTTCAGCTCCAAATCAGGCTTCAAGAAATGTCATCAACGTTCATCTTTGTAGGACAAAGTTTATTGCTTTTAATTTAGACAAAAACCTGTGCGCTTACAACAGTTGTGTCACCTTTCTTGAACACGAGCCATGTTTCCTGTAGCTGGCCCATTTATAGCGCATGTGCATGTGCCTTTTAAGGATGAAATAAATCTGGTCTAAAATGCACCGGATCTGGCGCAGTCGCCTAGACCAGTGTAGAAGGGCCCAGCGTTTTCAGTTCTTGTAGCATGAAAGGGGGGTGGGGGGGTGGAAGGCCCTCCAGATACCAGTGAACTACAACCCACAGTATTCCACAATCTTGGGGCACGTGGCCTGCTGGGAGATGTTCAACATCCAGGGGTCTAAATGTTGCCCTTCTAATGTATTCTGCAGAGGGGGGAGAGATGCAACCAGCGCAGCTTCCTCTCTGCATCTGGAAGAGGGAGGGGAAAGGTGGCCCCAGCCAAGTGTTTCTCTGAGGGGCCTGAAATGGAGGACAGAGGTAGGGACTATAACGTGCCAGTCTTCCAGAGCTGTGGCCCAAGTTCATCGCTCCACTCCTGGCCAGTTTGGGAATAGAAGCACTCCCTTTCCAGGGGATCCACCTCCCCCAAAGGGAGAAGCTACCCAGTCTGGCCCTCAAACCCAGGTGGGCAGATGAAATACCACTCGGGGCATGGAGAGTTCTTTGGCCAGACAGATGGTGGTTTGAAGCTGTTCCTGGGAGACAAACTGCGAAATTCAGCCGTCTCTGTAGAGGTGGGTGCAAGCAATCCAGGTTGCCCT
Organism: Pseudoxenodon macrops; assembly: GCA_032467955.1. Taxonomy (NCBI): domain Eukaryota; kingdom Metazoa; phylum Chordata; class Lepidosauria; order Squamata; family Pseudoxenodontidae; genus Pseudoxenodon; species Pseudoxenodon macrops. The sequence continues at coordinate 6,157 of JANHFT010003951.1, forward strand.
TCCCTTGCAGAACAGGGAGTCCCAGTCAAAGGCAACCCCAAGGTTTGTATCCTGGCTTTGCGAGTCCAACCAGGAGGCTTCACAACCTGTAGTGTATTGTGTTGGAAGGCAGGTCCACACACCTGCCACGAACTGCATTCCCAAAGCCTCTGTACTGAGAAGCGAGTGGCGTGAAGAGGAGGAGGATGCTTCCAGGAAATGCCCACAGGAAGTGACGGTGGTGGAGAGAAGTAACGAGGCGGAAGAGCCCTTCTTCCTGTTGGCCCCCAAAACAGCCGGGATGGAGGCTTTCTCTGCCGCGTCCAGGACAATCCGTGGAAAGAAGCCGCACAGCGATGGCCGAGTGGTGGGATTATGTCAGATCGCCAGAGTGCTTGTCCCGGATTAGGCCAAACTGCACGCTGACGCTGTGGTCCAGTTCCTCCAGTTCTGAAGGGAGAGGGATGGCCAGTTCTCCCAGGTACAAAGAAAGGGCTTCAAAGGAATCCTCCAGTTTGGAAAAGGGGGGCCTGGGAGAGAATGCGGGAGAAGGAGAGGTAGCAATGGGGCCTTGCTGACAGCAGCAGCCATTAGGAGACCTGCGAGCAGAACTGAGAGCCTTTTTCCAAAACGGAGCTGGCCCTAAATTTCCATCCTCTGCCAAGGTAGTGATCCCTTCTGCCCCAGCTCCTTCAGCTGGAGAATCCCAGCAGAGGATCAGCAATGGGGCTGCCTTGCCCACCACTCCCTCGCCTAAATGGCTTGCTTCCAGCCCCCAAAGGGAGTGGGGCAGAGGAGGCACACACACACACACACACAGACTGACCTGCTCTCTGGCTCCAGCCTGCAGCAGATGGCTGCCAGAGGGAAGAAGGCCGGGGGACAGTCCACCGGAACAAACTTCTCCCAAAACAGCTTCACGTTGAGGCCAAAATCCAGGGTGCGAGGGAGGCAGTCTGGGTCCGCATACACTTGTCCTATGATCTGGAGCAGAGCAATTACCCGTCATTCCCTCCAGGCCCCGAAAGCAGGACCTGTGGCTCAGCTGCCTGCTGCTTGTGCTGACTCAATGGTTCCTTCAAGAAAGGAGCCCCAGGCCTCAGCAGGAGGCAACTGCGAGCACCCAAGAGTCAAGGCCGAGGTGCCTTGATGGGAACAGCAGGCTCCCTTCTCACACCCTCTCTTGGCAACCTTCCCTGGGTGCCACGTATTCCTGGCTGCCAGCCTGGCTTTTGGGAAGCAGATCGGCTGCCCCACTAGTCCCCACCGACAGGCAGGGCTCAGGGCCATGCAACCTCCCTACGGTGGAAGACTCTTGCTGCAGGATGAGGTGGATAGTTGGAGAAAACAACCTTGAAACTATGACAAGATTTGAATCTCCAGGCCTGTTATTGTCTCAGCCTTTCCCCCCAAAATAAGAGAAAAGTATATTGTTGCTTTGCTGGAGTAATTACCAGAAAAGCAGGAGTAGGTTTTCACTTATGGTGGATATGCTCAAACCTTAGAAATTGCAGGGAAGGAGCGATCAGTATTTACAAAAATTGTTAATCAGGAATTCAGAATGGACCTGCTGCTATAGCTTTGTTTGAAATAATCCACTGTAGAAAAATTGCAAGTCCGCAGTGAGTACTGCACTATATGGTGTGCTGTGCAGACCTTCTCTGAGGGAGACGGGTGTTTAAAAAATATGAATAAACAAACAAACAAACAGCTTTGATTGATCATGAGGGCAGAAAAACTGGCCCACTTGTTATACCCTAGAAAAGGACAATCTAAACCATATTTTTTTGACACATGGCAAACTTTTAGTGATGAAAAATAAATTGCGGTCAAAAGCTGTTCGTTTGTTATCCCTGGGTTATCTCTGACATGGGAAGAGAGGTGCTGCTTATAAAAACATTACATAGCTGCTAGGCTAGATGATAAAAATGCCAATTTCTCATATAACCTCTAAGAGAAATATTGGGATGGAAGAACCACCTGTGTGCTGCTGAGAGTGCCACATCCTCTTTCAGGGAATTCACAACTAATCAGCAAGAGGAGAGCTGCCCTCAGCTCCCAGACGGACTTCCTCTCCTGAGGTCTCCGTCCCCTTAAGTCCATTGACCAAGTGGGTCTGAACTGCCAGCCCATTCGGGAAACACCGATGGCCAACCAGGTGGGCCAAAGCAATCATTGGACAATTGGGGCAGCTGACGTCCTTGGCTGGGAAAGGTGAGCTGGCAGCTCCATTCTTAGATGAGCAGCCCAAGCTAGAGATAAACCCACTTTGGTGGTCGACCACTGAATCTTCCTCTGGACAGTCCAAAAGGCAGTCCAAGCCCCCCCTCCCTTTCTATCTCCAGCCCTGACAGCGCAGCCTTTGCAGGGGGCTGGCTGGTGAAGTCCCAAGGGGCACAAGGCCTGAGGTCCCCTGGCGTTTTCTGGGACAGGGTCGATCCTCAAGCCCCCTACTCCACCCAAATCCCCTCAATGGACTAGGCTTACCTCGCAGAGCACAATCCCAAAGGAGAAGATGTCGACTGTCTCATCGTAGCTCTGCCCTGCAAGAATGGGAAACAGCCAGGAGGGGAAGGCGCATCATTAAAAGGGAGACAATATGGATGAAAACCAACGCAGGGGTAACCGGGCGCAGAAGGGAGCATGGAAGGACAAGGGTGCCCTGTAGCCTGCTTGTGCCCAGCTGCCATGGAGCCCTGGGAGCGGAGGAAGCGGGGAGAGAGAGAGAGAGAACTTCCCCTTCCGGAACTCCCCCTCCCCAAAAGGACATCAGGCCCAAAGCCAGCAGGTGGATGTCTTTCCCCCACCAAATGGGGAGGGGCGAGGGATGAGGAGGAGGGAGGCAAGGCCGGTCAGCCTTTGAGGCGATCCAGGGAGGAAGGACCGTCAGGAGCTCTGACACTATGACAGCAACACAATCTTGCAAGTTAGGCAGCACGTTTCCCCCCCTCCCTTACTTTTCCCTTCCAAGATGCTTGCGCTGCCCCCAGTCCTTCCCTGGGCTGAGGTGACGCTTGTCAGACTGCTGCCCTGACTGTGGCTCTCCCTCCTGTCTCCCAAGGTCATTGCGGTATATCACTAGATAGTCCTCGACTTACGACTGATTCCTTAGCAACAGTTTCATGTTAGGACAGACCTATCTTGGGGCTACTTATGACCTGGATTTGAAGTTCTAACGGTCGCCTCCCCCCCCCCCCGGGGTCATGTGAGTGAACTTTGGGCCCGCGGCAAGCAGGTTACATTAACAGTTGTTTTGCATTCCACATTCATCTGACTTGTGTTTTACAACGGTTTTGTCAAAACTGCACCCATAGCGAGCCACAGGTTCACTTAAGGACCGCCACAAAAAAGGCCGTAGACTCTCAGGCTCCATTCCAGCCTTAAGGCACCTGGTCGGAGCCCACGAGAGGACAGACCAACCGTTGCCAAAGGCCCACAACCACAAGAGTGGCCTTAGCCAGGTGGCCGGCTCTGCAATGGTGAGTTTTGCAGGTTCCTCTGTGGGCCCAGGAGTAGGGGGGCTCCTACCATTCAGCATCTCGGGGGCCATCCAATACGGGTTCCCCACCACGGTGTAGCGCTTCCTCCGGTCACTCTTGCGCAGCGTCCGCTTCTTGGCCAGTGGCTTTTCCAGGGAGGGCCTCTTCCTCTCCTCCACAATCAGCCGAGAGAGGCCAAAGTCTGCCACTACCACCGTCTTGTCCTGGGTCAAAGGTGAAGCAAACCCCTCAAGAACTAGCAAGCCCTCCGGGGAAGGCCTGGCCGATAGGGGTAGAGGAAGTCCTGATGTTCAGGGCAGGCACCACTGTGCCACGTTCCGGGGACCCATTTCGTACACGTAGCATCAGCCCCGCCCAAGGGCACAAGAGCCTCCCTGGACCTTCTCCAGGCAGCCCCTTCTGGGGAGCCAAAGCTCCGCACGGCCCTTCCGGCCTTCGCCAACTGCCAGCAGTTCTTGGGTTCTCAAGCGTGAAGTTTTTTCAACAGTATTGAAATTAGATTTGTTTTATCCAAATGCACACAAAACAGTGGAAAACCTCCAGTTTAGGCCTTTTCTCCAATTCACTGGCCCTCAAAGAATTTTACAAGTTTGGCTTGCCTTTAAAAAAGCAAAACAAAAGGGGGGGGGAGATATATGTCCAGGACCCTGAAATAGCAAAGGATGACCTTCCTTGAGTTTGTTAGATCAATGAACGGGCTTTGATTCCTAAACTGTATGTTCCACAAGAACACAATGTTCTCAAGGGAAGTGATTGTGGGTGTGCTTGCAATTCTCCCATTCAAAGTGGGATCCGTGGCCAAACAATCTGTAGTAACCATCGGACTGATTGGCATTCGTGCTTCTCAGAGCCTAAAGCACCCTATTACAGAGGGGCTTCTTCCTTTCTGGAGACCTCCAAACTCCTTATCAGTTGTCAAACAATTCTTCCTCAGTGGTCAAGTGCTTATTTTGGGCCCAGCCCCATGCAAGATCTCAGCTGACCCTTCTTTGGTGCTCTTGGCTATTAGCAGCAAGAGAGGAATTGACTTATTGCAACCTGCTGACATTAATAATACTGTCCTTGGCTCCACTCTAATGGCTGGTGCATTGTTAGGTGAGTTTTCCGACTGTGAGATCTTTGTGCCAGTCCAACCTAAGGCCAGGGCTTCCCAGGGAAAGAGGTGGGGGCCCCAAAGAACCAGGAGAGTCAGTCTCCTCCTATGACTTCAGCAGGTGAGCAGGAAGCAGACTTGGCCAAGGGCACCTTAAGAACCCAAGCCATGCAAGCACTTACCAGTTTGATCAGGCAGTTGTGGGAGTTCAGATCTCGGTGAATGATGCGCATGGAGTGCAGGTAAGCCTGCAAGAGGGAGAAGCCAGAGGTGAAGAGGAGGCGCCATTAGTCTCCTTGCTCAGCCTCAGCTGTTGCCCTGGGAGCCTCTGGTGCTTGCCTCCGTTGGCAGCTGAGCCCAAGGGATGGAGGTCAGCCTAGCCCAAGGGCTCCTTTGACCCCTGGGAAGGGCCGATGCCTGGAGGCAAGGCTACTGGAGAGTCAGGAGAGGGAGCAACCCCTACACCAAGAAGAGCCCCAAGAGCTGGGGGGAGAAACTGCGGGGTGAGGCGACGGACTGAGACGGAGAACTCGGATTCTAATCCTCATTGGACCCAACCTTCCTCATCAGATTACAGTAGGTAGGGCTAAAATGCAGGCAGGCAGTCTCATTCTTCGTGCTTTGAACTTCCAAGAAAGGTGCCATAAAGCAACCAGCTCTTGTGTCATCCTCACTTTGGAAAACATGACTAACTAAACCTCAGGTGCTCCCCAGGACGTTCTGGGACTCTACACGGCTTTCAGGAAACCTTCCGACTGCAGCTGAATGAACTGGCGATCCACACTCCCTCCTGCTCTGGGCAATTCGCCCTTTGGCCCTCAGACCCACCCCTTGGCAAGGCCCGGAGGGGGTCCGGGAAGGGGGCTCACCATTCCAGAGGCAATTCCTTTGGCAAAGCAGACCTTCTGTTCCCAAGGAAATGGATCCTGCAAGGAGAAAAGGGCCCCTCCATTAAATTGTCTTCAAGACAGGGAGGGGTGCCAAAGGTTCTCCCATCGCAGCAGTGCTGGGCGTCACTAAGCCCTGGCTTGCTGAAAAAGTCACCACCGCCAAAGTTAAGCCAGAAACCAAACCCTTCTTTCTTTCATGGCTCCCATGGAGTGGGATTGCATTTCCAGATGTTTTAGCTGCTTCCTCCACAAGGACCCTTTCCCCCCTGGCCCAGCCTACGGATGCTGCAAGAAGCGACACCCACCACGTTCCGGAGGAAGTCCTTCAGAGTCCCCCCTTCAATGTACTCGGTGAGAAGGTTCAGCTTCTTGTCCTTGTACAAGACCCCAATGAACTTCAGGACGTTGGGATGCTCCAGGCTGCGCATCACCTTCACCTGCAAGAGAGACGGATGTTTCCCACGCTTGGAAGACACCGAGGCCGTGGCCTCTCCCCCAGGGACCCCCCTCCTTTGAAAACCAAAGTAACTAATTCTGGGGTACCAAAGCAAATCAGCTGATGTCCAAGAGCCAAGGCCTTTTCCTCTGGTGGGGCTGCTGAGAGGAAGAGCTCCCCGCTGCCTCTTCAAGACAGCCCTTGTCAGAAAGGATTCTCACCTCGGTTAGGAAAGTCTTCTGGGTTTCTTCATCACAGCGAATCAGTTCCTTCATCACCATCACCTTTCCTGTGGCTTTATGGGTCACCTGATGAACAGAAGAGCATGGCGCCTTTCAAGAGGAGAAGAGGGGAGAAGAGCTTCTTCCTTTCTGCTCTTCAACCACAGCTTGCCCTGAGTGAGCAAAGATGACTTTACACTTCTCAGCCTGAAAATAATACAGCTTCTGTGCTTCCTCCTTCCAGGCTGCCTCCACCAGCAAGCACCGGTATCCGCATTTCACTGGAACATTTCCCCCAAGACTCTGTGCTGCTCCTTGGCTCGTGTGCTGCACTGGAGGACTTTTAAATATCTTTATGTTTACCAAGGAAGAAATTGTTTGCCTAAAAACTCCCCTTTCTACCAATTACACATGGGGGTACTTTTCACACTAGGATCCCAGGACTGGTGGCACTCGCAACAGGAGCATGGAAAAGGGTTTATACCTGGAGCCTGATTATTGTGCCTAAGAGCTCCTCTGTCTTCTGTTGGCTGGCTGGTTCTGCTCAGCTAGGAGGCCAAACCCGCCAGAAAGCTCCAGCTAGTTAGAGCTCTGCAGAAGATCAGGAGCCACAAAGGTGGCATTTGCCTTTTGAAAGCAGCCTTTGCACTATGCCCGGACGGTCTATGGAAGGAAAACCTGGCTACTTGAATCCCCCAAGTGCTTTTTCAAGAGGCAATTGGACATTCTTGGGGGGTTTCTGGAAGACGTTTTGCTTCCCATCCAAGACGCTAAAGGATGGGAAGTGGAATGTCTTCAAAGGAAAACAAAGGAAGTCCAGTTGCCGCTTGAAAAAGCACTTTTGGGACAACCTTGACCTGGATGACGGAGAAGCTCCATAGACATCTGGCTACTTCAGTTCTCTGCCCTTGCTTCCCTCCCTCTTCCCTGCCCCCAGAATCCTGTGCAAGCCCAGGGCTGCCCAAAGGAGCCTGAGCTTTGTCCAGAAATAATGATGTGAAAGGAAGCCTTTGATTCAAGCAACTTTACACACCAAGACATCCCACAAAGGTCATTAGCCAGAAGAACTTTCCTAGCCCTTGAAGAGAAATCTGTAACCTTTTCTCCAGTTGCTTCCTGCTAATCTTCTTTGCATTCACGGGGCTTTATGTGGCTATGCGCTTTTTCTTAAAAAAAATAAAATAAAAATTCCCTGTAACACAAGCTGGGAAAGTTTTTAGGAGAATCAAGGTCTTCCCAAGGAACTCTCTGCTCTCAATCAGTGAGCTACAGGAACAGCAACATTTTTTGGCTAGGAAATGTGAAGCTGGTGGAGACCAAAAGGTGGCTCTGCACAGCTTCAGAAACCTGCCACAAGGGACAACAAGGTGGAAGACTTCTGCTCAAACCGCAAAGGCACCAAGCAAGCAGCAGAGCCTGGCGCAGTTCAGTTGGGCTTCCGTGTTGCAAGTCTCGCACGCCAGGCCCCCTCCCAGCACCTCCCAGCAGCCCTGGAGTCAACAAGGCAGACAAGCACCGACAGCCCAGGGAGGGGAGGGGACCTATGAACAAGCTGCACCTTGTTGGGCTTTGTTTTCACCTTGCAGCCTTACCGGCAGTGGCCCACACAAACAAGACGGGGATTGTCTGGAGGCATTTCAAATCAGGTGAGCTGAGGCGGGCGGCAGAGACACTATCAAACCGCAGAGGCCTGTCCAGGGTTAAGCAGGAGGGCTAGCAGGAAACATGCTCTAGAGCAGGGGCCTCCAACCGTGGCAAATTTTAAGCCTTGTGTACTTCAACACCCAGAATTCCTTAGCCGGCTATGCTCCCAGGAATTCTGGGAGTTAAAGTCCAGAAGTCTTAAAGTTGCCAAGTTTGGAGATTCCCTGTTCTAGTGCAAGGATCTCCTTCAGAAGCTAAGAACAGCCTCGCTGGATCAGGCCAAGGACCCTGTTAGTTCAGCATCCTGTTTTTCATTATGGCTGACCAGATGTCTCTGGGGTGTCCACCAGCAGGAGATGGCCAACCTCCTCCTCTCCCAGAGCTCTGTGCCTGCAATCGGCAATTGAGGACAGGCCAGTAAGAGGGAGGCTTCCAGGTCAATAGCCCAGAAATTCCTCCTGTCCCACCAGGCAAACCCGACCAGAAAATCAACCTCCACAAAGCCTAGAAATAAAAGAATTAGGCACGAGGGCAAAAGTTTGTTCTCCCAAGATTGTGGGTTGGTTCACAACAGAGTTTAGGGAATGTTGGTGTCCGTGTTCTTCTGTTGATAAGGGCTTTGGGTGTGTCAAGCGAGGGTCTTGGGATGAGTCAGCTGGGAGTCTTGGGATGGGCCTTGTGATAAGATCACCTCAGGGCAGGATTGTTGGGAGGTGAACTGCTGGGGTGTGTGAGTGGTGGGGGGACTGCATGAGTGGGTTGAGGGTTGGTGCTGTCCAGGGGTGGGTTCCACTTACCTTCCCTACCAGTTCGGGTCGCGCCAGACGTGTGCGTTTTGAGAGGGACTTGATAGGCAGACAAAAATGCCAAATCCAGGCTAAACCTCTGGCTTACTTACTGTGTGAGGTAACAAATATCTCTTAATATTGCAACTCCTAACACAGTGCCTAAAAACTGTTTCCAACAGCTCAGACTGTAAAATCCATAAATAACTACAATTTCAACAAAGATAGAAGAGTTAAAGAGTTTCTTTGATGGGCTTAATAAAAACATTGTTAAAAATACAGTCATATTTTTAACTCAAACTGCTTAATGGTAAAATGGCAAAAACAGAGACTCTGCTCTCTACCTATCAATGCAAGGAAATTGTTCTTATACACAGCAAGTAACAGAATAAATGCTAGGAGACACTTCACTTAAGCCAACTTCACTGCCAACTGCAAGCAATTGATGGCAAGAGGCTTCCCAGCTACAAAAGGCAGAAACCACCTGGCTATTCCAACCACCTTCCTTAGGATGAGAATCTGTCTGGGATCCTTGGGAAATACCCCTATGTGAGAACTTTCTCAAACAGAAGTTGGTGTTTTCTCCAGGATTGCCACAAAACCTCTAATAGGGGATAGATGCCAAATACCAATCAGCCCTCCCCTTTTGCTGTGGACTGAAGAACCTGCACTTGGTCCCTTTTGAGCCAGAATCCATAACCACCTACAGCCAGATGTCAAAAGGCGAATAGAAGATGTATTGTCCAGGAGAGAAAATCTCAGACATGCAACGTTGCAGATTTGGGAGTCAGCAAAACCTCTGGCAGCTCTAACAGGCTCACAAAATAACTCTTGAGTCAATCCAGAATGGAGTTTTAAAGTCAAAGGAAAGACAACTGCCGACTTGACTCACTTCTGTGTTAATTAAAGAAAATCCAAGATCTCAAAGAAAAAATACACACACACACACACAGTCCCTGTTAAGCTTTCTGTTTCTGACCAATTGCTCCAAGAGTCTTTTCCCCCCTAATTAACTTTGCTCAGAGGACGGCTCCATTTGTCTCAACAAAGCCAGTCAATGGTGTGAGAAAACCCTTTGAAAGCTGGACACTGGTCTACAGAGGGGGGAAGGCCCTTGGGGAAATTGGGAACCAAGTAACCAAGTACCCCAAATAACCCCTCCTAATACTACCACCAAGTGGATGGGTGTTCTTTTTACAACTCGTGTTGTGGCCCCACTCCAGACAAGTTTAAACTCATCTCAACATTTCTTAGCAAAGACTGAAGAGGACACAACGTGCATGAAGATTCACCATGAAGGCCAGCTGGAACAAAGCATTTGGGGTGAGACAAGTAGATACGATCTCTTAACTAAATCAATCACCCTCATATCGTAGGTTTACATCTGGTTGGTCTTCAACCCCCTGGGGAAATTAACCAACTAAATCAGTTGGAACTGTCTTATCTAAGAGTTTGTTTTAGGGACTCTGATTTACCGAATAGGACACAAGAGGCACCTCCAACGTTAGCAACAGCAGGGGAGCCACCATGCTTTGACAGGGCTCCTCTAGAACCAGGGCCTGCTATACTTAGATTAAAGCTACAAGGGATAACATCTGTTTGCCTCAGGCTGACAAGCTAACTTCACTTGTTATAGGCTTCAGGGTGGAATGTGCTACAGCAGACCAATTAGCTGGGTGTCATTCATTTAAAGGGATACAATGAAAGGAATGGTGGCAAATGCAAACCAAGGCAAAGTGTAACGGTCCCTTCTTCATGAATGATGAGCAGGCTGAAGAGGTGCTCATCATACTGCAACCAATTTTGGTCACCATACTACAAAAAAGATGTTGAGACTTTGGAAAAAGTTCAGAGAAGAGCAGCTAAGATGATCAAAGGCCTGGAGACTAAACCACACAAAGAAAGGCTGCAGGATTTAGGTTTTGGCTAGCCTAAGGAAAATAAGAATTAGGGGTGACAGGATAGCACCATTCCAGTATTTGAGGGGCTGCCCCAAAGAAGAAGGGGGCCAGACTATTCTCAAAAGCACCAGAAGGCAGGACTAGAAACAATGGTTGAAAACTGATCAAAGAGAGAAGCAACCTGAAATTAAGGAGAAACTACTTAACAGTGAGGACAATTAACCAGTGGAACAGCTTGCCTCCAGATGTTGTGGGTGCTTCATCACTGGAGGTTTTTCAGAAGAGACTGGACAGCCTCTTGTCTGAAATGGTATAGGTTCTCCTGCTTGAGCAGGGGGCTGGACTAGAAGACCTCCAAGATCCCTTCCAGCTCTATTCTGTTCCATTCTGAATTCTAAAACTGCGGATGCGGGTGTAGTAAGGAGGTGGATTCCTAAGAGGGAGACGGTGCATTCCAGGGAAATAAGAGGCAACTCAGCCCACATATCACGTGTGAGAGTGGAGTAGGTAAAACCTTGGTTCAGGCTTCAGGCCTGGGAGCAGGCCTAACTCTTCATATTAAAGGTATAAAACTCTGGCCAAGGATGAGGTTCCTCGTATGTCTAGTCCTGTCTTTTCTACAACAATGGCAAGAACAAACATTCTTGAAGGCATGCAGGAGCAAAACTGAATTAGAAGATGGAGCAGAGAATTTACAGAACAAGGAATAATCCAGGAAGAGAACATGGCTGAAGGATTTGATCTCCTCTATGTTACCTGGAGGACATTGAATAGGTTGAGGGCGGCACTGCCTAAAATGTAAGACCAATATGCTTAAGTGGGGGTTGCAGCAGATAACAGTACACTGTTTGAATGTGGGGAGATGCAGACTCCGGCCTATTTGTTGGTCTGTCGATTACTACTAGTAGAATGCACAGAAAGTGATTCGTTTCTGGCCAACGATATAGTCGAAAAGATGGGTTCATTTTGACAGTTTAAGGTTTGATCTGAACCTGAAATAAATAAATAAACTGGAGCATCTGGCATTCTAGAGTCAGCCCCTCAGCAACAGTTCTAGCAGGTCTACTACGTCTGCCTTAGGTTGGGGGCTGGATGTTTTGTGGTGACTAAGAAGGTGAATGGAGAGCCCTGAAGAATTTTGCTGTTGTGAGGAAAAAACAGTTATATCTCCTTTCCCCCCCCCTTCTTCCTGTTTGCTTAATTGCTGAAATCTAAGGACTGGGCTCAGTGCCTCAGCTCTCTTACGTCTCTTACCGCTGAGAGACTCATTATTTAGGGGTCCAAAGAGCTCTGATCTCCCCTTGAGGGTTGATCTTGGATTACTAGGAGACCATTGCAAGCCTTAAGAAAAGAATTCTGGGCATGGAATCATGAATTAAACTTGGAAGAATTTCTGCAAGTGTTGAACTGTGAAATCATAAGAACCGTTTAAACCAGCTAGGTTCCTCAAGCAATTCACAGTTATCATCAACAGTTCTCGAGAGCAGATTTGGAAAAAGCCTCTTGGCAGGGAAAAACTGCCCTTGCAGAGTGGATGATGTTCAGTCAGTGGTTTCACATCGTTCTCTGTTGCAAGTCTCATTATTCTTTAAGCCTCTGAATTTCAGACTGGCTTGTGACATATGTGGCTTCCTTTTTTCCCCATTAACCCCATACTAGAAGTAATATGCAACTGAAATATACAGCACATACAGATATCAAACAATTGCAAAATACCACAGAGCTTTAAAACATTAAAGACATTGTCCTTTAAAATATTAAAGAACCGAGGTGGCACAGTGGTTAGAGTGCAGCACTGCAGGCTACTTCAGCTGACTGCAAGCTGCAGTTCAGCAGTTCAAATCTCACTAGGCTCAAGGTTGACTCAACCTTCCATCCTTCCGAGGTCAGTAAAATGGGGACCCAGATTGTTGGGGTCCATATGCTGACTCTGTAGACTGCTTAGAGAGGGCTGTAAAAGCACTATGAAGTGTTATATAAGTCTAAGTGCTATTGCTATTATAAAAACAGACCGTATTATACAGAAATATGAAAGCGTCATACGGTGTTCAATGATTGTCAAGTATTGGCCAGGAACTTTTATCTCTTCATATTCAATATGCAAAGCTCAGTGCTCCCTAAATCTCTGTTTAAGATGCTCACAGTTAATGCTTCATTTAAATGATTAATCTGCAGGCCCCAAGATTTGAAGTAGCAAACAAGCAATTTGGAGAGGTGATGCCATCCCAGCTGCCAGCTTCTGGTTTGTTAATTTAGTACTGCAGGGGCAGCACTTGTAATAGATATATTAATACATTCCTTTAGAGAACCAGGTTGGTGCTGCACTGGAATTCGGGAGATCAAGATTCTAATTTTCCATAGGCACAGAAACCAGCTGGGTCACTTTGGGCCAGTCCTTCCTTCTCAGCCCTAATCTGCATCAGGCTCTGCAAATAAGCAAGTTGATAAAACTCCTTATCACATCATGCACTGATAGCTTCACTGTAAGAACAAGTTGAGTACAGTGCAAAACAAGAGAGTCCTGCTCATTTGTCCATTCATTCATTCATTCATTCATTCATTCATTCATTCATTCATTCAATTTATTGGCTACCCATCTCACTACAGGTAACTCTTTATGCAGGACAACACTAAGAATAACAACAGTAATAAGGTAGTCATTTAGAACTGGATTACTAGATGTACAGCATCTCAGATCTCAAACTCAAAGGATACTACAGAGCAGGCAAGGGTACCGGTGCCATAGTTGTTGGTCTCCTTTAAAGAAGTTGTATCTTTTCTTGGGCTCGTGGTTTCACTTAAGAAGGCACCAATGGTATGTTTCTGAAAAACCTTCTTGCACTGCCTCACTAACTCAAGTGCATCTTTTCCTGGGAATGCATAGCTACTATATGAACTCAGGGGAAGAAATGGCTTCTTTAAGGAGGCACTGAATTTACCCCAGTGTTTTTCAAACTTGGCAACTTTAAGACCTGTGAAGTTTAATTCCCAGAATTCCCCAGCTAAGGGGCTGGCTGGGGGGGTCTGGGAATTGAAGCCTATACATCTAAAAGTTGCTAAATTTGAAGAAGAAAAATGCTGTACCATTTCTAACTCACCTTTTAGCTTTTGCTCCAAAGTGCTGGAGATTGCTATAATATAAATTTAAGCTTGCCCACAGTATTGCTTAACAATCTCTTGCTTCTATCCTTTTGTGCTCCTTTTCTGCCATTAATTTCTACACATATATGTTCTTACAGAATCCATGCTCTAAAACTAAGCCTCTGACGCCTGCTATCGACATATTATGAAAATATCTATTAGTCCACAGGATAAGCAGCATTGTCATGGGGAGCAAAGTCATTATCATAACTGTCCAAGTCCCTGCTTTTTTTCCCCCATCAAAAAGGTATGTTCTGGGATGCTCCCATATACGTCGGGAATTTTAGAATCTGATTAATGTGGCATCAGGAAGTATCTTAATTTTTCTTTTACAGGTAGTCCTTGACTTATGGGGCAGTATGGTGGCTCAGCTGTTAAGATGCTCAGCTTGTCAGCTGGAAAGCCAGCAGCCCAGGTTCGAGGTCTGAGTGCCACGTGATAGACTGAGCTCCAGTCCTCACCCCAGCTCCTACCAACCTAGCAATTCAAAAGCATGCAAATGCAAGTAGATAAATAGGTACCACTTTGGTAGCGCTCCATGATGTCATGTTAGCCGCATGACCACAAAAATGTCTTCAGAAAGCACTGGCTAAAAAGCCTTGAGCACTGCCCCCTATAGTGGGTAATGACTAGTGGAGTAAAATCTGCAGTTTCCTTTACCTTTACCTTTACCTCGACTTACAAACACAATTGAGCCCAAAATTTCTATTGCTAAACAGGACCATTGTTAAATGAGTTTTGCTCCTTTTGTAACCTTTTTAGTTATAAAACAAATCACTGCAGTTGTTAAGTGAATTATGGGGTTGTTAAGTGAATCTGGCTTTGCCCATTGACTTTGTCAGACACCGGCTGGGAAGGCCACAAAGGGCAATCACATAACCTCGAGACATTCTAAACACTTGCATTTTTATTATGAGACTTACCGGATGCTGCAACCATCCTAAGTGCGAGGACTGGTCGTACGTCACTCTTGTAACTTTGAACACTTGCTCAATGAATGGTTGTAAAACGAGGATTACCTTTTATGATTGTTAAAAATATAACTCCACTCTGTTCCTGTTTAAAACCCAAGAGAAGAAAGTATTCCTTTTTATACATTTCTTGATGCATTTCCCTTTGAGGCAGACTTTCTTTAGTCTGTTCCTATTGTTCCTTGATGAAGAGTTTTAAAGAATTTAAAATGTTGGTTGATTTTAAATGCGACACACTGCTTTTTTTAAAAAAAATATCTGATTTTTATCTGAAATATACATAATAGGGATCTCAAGAGGGACTTTCAAAAGGTTGGGGGAAAGTCTGTAACTGGAATCAAGGAAGATAATACATTGCAGATGTCACGGTGGTAGGTGTGGCATTCTATGAATTGCACCAGGGTAAGAATATTGCATTCATCAAAGGAGGATGTTCATGTGTGTTCTTCAGCCATCTGTTTTTCTTTCTTAGCCTCGAGTCGACGGTAGAATTGGAAAACAAAGGAAGTAACCTGGGATTTGTTTGCCCCATAATGTTGCCATAGATGCATCCAGGCTTCAATGGGCCACAATGATGAGCAAATTACCCCACGTTGCATTATCAAGCAATGAGAAATCAAAGGATATACAAAGAGGTATAAGCTTCAAATCAGGGAAGCAATGGCCTACAGTGGTAGATAAGGTAGAAGGATTACCCAGGCAGAAGGAGCCAGTCCACAAAGACTTGTCTGCAATTTTGGTTTTGCTGTTTCAAAGAAATGGGAAGCATCTGTCACATCTGAGGCTTTCCAAGTTTGTGACCTTCTAACCTCCAGTTTATGTATCCTCACCCTCCATTTGCCAAAAGGGAAGGGAAGCGACTGCCATGCTTCATTAATAGACAAGCTGTGTTTGTGTGTAACTCCGGGGAGATTTTAAAATGTTGAGTTTTCTTTGGAAAGCAGTTCTGGAAACTGGCCTCTTGAGAGACGGAAAATAAATTTGTCAAAGGAGAGGAGTAAAATTTAAGGATGCTTCCTTCATGAATACCCAAACTTGTCTACAGATCAGCTAAGACCTGTAAGAATGGTCTGTGACCGTAGTAGTAGTAGTACCGGTGGTAGTAGTAGTAGTAGTACTGGTGGTGGTGGTGGTAGTAGTAGTAGTAGTAATAGTAGTAGTAGTAGTAGTAGTAGTAGTAGTAGAAGACTGGAAAACATGGACTGGAAAATGCACAAATTTTTGAATATGTACCACGCTTTACGTTGACAGGTTGTACGTGCCAAGAAAAATGGGAGGCAGAGGGCTATTGCAAATCCATCAAACTGTAGAAGAAGAAAAATGAAGTTTGAATAATTATGTGAACCAAAGTTCAGAAAAATTGCTGCAGGCTGTGAAAACGGAGAACATTATAAAAACAACAGAAACAAAGGCAGAATATAAGGAAAAA
>JANHFT010003951.1:60958-73441 GCA_032467955.1 Pseudoxenodon macrops
GATGAAGTTATCCCATGGCTGGAGGCTACCTCAACCCTACGAGAAGGAGCGTATCAGGTAGGACCAACGCCCCTTCTCTTCAGTTGAGAAGAGATGAAAAACACAGACCTTTAAAGAAACATTTTAGTATGGGGGAGCCTTTCATCACCTATGAAATGGAAACTTTTCCAGCTCCATAATGGAGGCATTCAGGTAGTCCTCGGGTTATGACCATAATGGAGACTGTCCATTACGGCCATAAGTCATAATGGTCATAAAATGGGTTGGTCACACGACCAATTTTATAACTCCTGCAGGGGTTATGAAGGGAACCCAGTGGCCATAAGTGCAAATGGCGGCTTTGAATAAAATGTTCTGGGATCTACTAAGAAACGGAACATCTAATGAAATGTTGCCACTTACCGGCAGGGCTGGAGGTCAGGCAGGATCCCGACTGCAGGTGTTCCTGGCCCTGCAGGTGGACCGAAGGTTGGCTGGTGGGCGTTGGGATCCCAGATTCCGTGGGAGTTTCTGCCTCTGACGTGAAGATCTGGGGGGGTGGAATTGCAGGACAACACAAAGGCAGTTACAAAGCATTGCCTGTGCTCCTCACGAGTAGAAGACGGACATTTTTGTTAAACCGCAGTATTGTTTTAGCCAGGTTTAGAAACTAAAATGGATCTAAAACATTCAGAAGAAACACTTTGAACCATGCAGAGTGACGTCCCTGCTGCTGTTCCGTATCCAGAGACGCAAAGTCTTTGGTCCTAGAGAGGCTGCAGCCCATGCAGTGTTTATGGATGCTTCCTCCTGCCCCCCATCCAGCCCCTCCTGCCCCTCCGACGCCCACACAGCTGTTGGTGGAAGAAGACTGAACCAAAGCATTGCATTATTTACCCGCATTTGGGGCAGCTCTTAAATGTATTCCTCCCCAGTTCCTTTGTTTTCAGCATACCCAAAGAAGCCTTTTATGTCCTTCGCTAAAGCTCCTCTTATTTGCAGGACTCCCTTCCCTCCCTCTTCAGTCAGAGAACTCCGGGCTCTGCTCTTCCATGGGAATCCCCTGCCTGCCTCTCCCGTCCCCCCCACCTCTTTAGCTCTTCACTCGTCCTTTTTGTGTGGCTCTGCCCTTGTGTTCTAGTTCCTTCTTTCGATTTATTTGCTAACGGTGCTTTTAAAACCTCCTCCTTCAGGAGCAGCTATGCATCCTGAAGTCCTCTTCCCATCTCTCTCCTGCTATGTCTTCTATTTATCATTATTCTGTTTTGAACAAAGTTCACATTGATTAAAGTCCAACACGCACGCACGCACGCACACACACACGCACGCACGGCTATGCTCAGACTTATTATTTGTTAAAATCGGGAACCAGCATTAAATGGTCCATTTCCGTTAATTTTCCTGCTGCTTCCATTTCCTCAGCTAAACTTCCTATTGCTTAGCCTGAAGTCCAGGACAGCTGAACCTTTTCTGCCTTCCTGGACTCTCCCCTGGAGCGAATGGTCAGCAAGAGAAGCTCGGAATGTCAAGAGATGTTGGAGCTTCCATCAATGGCCTTTGGTGCCTCTGCAACTGGCCAGGTGCAAATAGAATTAGAATAGAATAGCAGAGTTGGAAGGGATCTTGGAGGTCTTCTAGTCCAACCAGGCAGGAAACCCATTTCAGACAAATGGTTATCCAACATCATCTTAAAAACTTCCAGTGTTGGAGCATTCGCAACTTCTGGAGGCAGGTTTTTCCACTGATTAATTGTTCTCACTGTCAGGAAATTCCTCCTCAGTTCTTGGTTGCTTCTCTCCTTGGTTAGTTTCCACCCATTGCTTCTTCTCCTGCCTTTTGGTGCTTTGGAGAATAGCTAGACTCCCTCTTCTTTCTTAGCAGCTACAATTTGCTGGCCCCAAACTTTGCAGGCAAGCTGCCCTTAATTCAGTTCCTTCCTCTTCTTTAAAGCAGCTAGGTTCTCCCACCTACCCAGCTTCTGTGGGGATGGGGAAGGGAGTAGCACCTGCTTTGAAAAAAATCCGCATTAACAAGTTGACTGCAGCCTGAAAAAGACTGGGCTGCTTGAAGGAGTAATCAGGAGGAACTTTGCTTCTACTTGCAGGAGGTCCAAAGGCCTTCTGAATCCTTTTCAAAGCGTGCACAGACCTTAAAATAACATTCAATCTAAAAAAGCAAATTAAACTTCACCATACCATAAAACCAGTAAAAAAGCCAATCTTGCCACCCTTGGCCTTTGATCTTCTAATCTTAAAAACTTTGGAGGAGAAGATCAAAGGCAGAAAGCTGGCCATAAAGCTAGGAGAGAGAGAGAGAGAGAGAGAGAGAGAGCTCTGAAACCTTTCAAACACAGGAAGTAACTAGATGGCATCGCAGAGGAGGCCCTGTTTTCTCTTCCATCTAGCAAATATCTCAGCTTTTTATGGCCAAGGAAAACCTGCCCTGGGCAACTTTCCTGTTCTTGCTTAAATGGGTTCCTCACACAAGCCCTTGAAGCAAGAGTGGGCCCCCGTTGGTTAAGCAAAGAGTGCAGAGTGGCTTGACAAGGAGATGGGCAGCAGATACATTTAATAAATGAATAGAATGCAACCTGTTGCTCTCCTTGCCAACTAAAGAACTGGAGGATACCTTGCAGGAACAAAGCAACCTTGCCAGCAGGGCCAATATTGGGGGGCGGAGGGGAATGTTTAACCTTAAGGGTGGGCAGGAGAGCAGGATCTCTGGGGAGGGGAAATGCTTCCATTCCTGCCTTCATCCCCTAAGAAAACCCTCCAGAAATGACCCGAAATTCTATTTGAAACTTGGGATGCAACATTTAGCAGGAACATGAGATTTAATTTCAGGTTGTGAAACTCACACTTGTGTTTGGCTAGCAGTGTTACCTAATTGTTTTTTCAAATCACTACTTTCTTACAAAAAAGGGTATTTGCAGCTCAGGGTTGAACTATTGGGCCTTTAGTGCTCTCTGAGTTTGCTTGTTTTCTGGAAGACGTTTTGTTACCCAACTAGGTCATGTCGTCAGTGCTAGAAGAGAGTGGGGTTTGCTCTCGGTTTACATGCTACTTTCTTGTTCTGCAGAAGAAACTGTAGGATTGGTCTCCCGCTTGTTCTCTGTTTGCCGCTTGGACCACATGGGTGCTGTTGGGCTCCCTTCAGCTGTGCCCTCCCCCAAA
The DNA here is from genome assembly GCA_032467955.1 of Pseudoxenodon macrops. Taxonomy (NCBI): domain Eukaryota; kingdom Metazoa; phylum Chordata; class Lepidosauria; order Squamata; family Pseudoxenodontidae; genus Pseudoxenodon; species Pseudoxenodon macrops. The sequence continues at coordinate 64,111 of JANHFT010003951.1, forward strand.
GTCCCCCCTCACCTGTTTGGTTGGCGTCAGGCCGGCCAAAGTACTGAGGTTCGCCGTGTCTGTGATGACCATGGTCTGGGGGAGAAGGCTGGTATGTGCATATTGGGCCATCTCTGGCTTGTGGCTATAGAGAGCTGGGAATAATGGAGATCAAGAAGGCACCATGAGCAACGGAGGCCTTGAGGGACAGACTGGAAGGCCCTCCTTTCCATCAGCTCCAAGGTGCAGGGAGGCTGCCTGGCGTGGAGCATTCCCGGGATGGCCGTCCTCCCTTCCAAACCTACCATGAGGAGCCTGGATCTGGGCCATGGTGGCCATGAAGGGGCTCTGGTTGAGGTGGCCCTGGACCTGCTGCATGATGGGTTGCTGGTAGGACGGGTGCAGCTGCTGGGAGAACTGGACCGGCTGGAGGGTGGTGAGGCTGCTGCCCATGTTGTTGATCATAGGGACGCTCTGCGCTTGGGTGGAAGCCAGACCTGGCAGACAGAGGAGAGCCTTCGTCAGGCTGAGCTGCAGCAGCACCTAGAGGTTGTCGGGCCGCGGCATCCGGGTGCCTGGCTGCCAAACCCCAAGTGGCTCCCCCTTAACCCGCAGCCCTCATGCACACCGCCACCCAATTGGATGGGTTCACCATCATGCTAACCCAAGGTAACCCGTTTGCTTGGTTTTGTCCTAGCGCAGTGATGGCTAACCTTTTTGCCATCAAGTGTCAAAAGCATGGGGAGCGTGGGAGGGGAGTCACGTGCGCGTGTGCCCACACCCATAATGCAATACCCTCCCCTCGTGCATGCACGCACAGTCACCACCACCCCGATGTGCCCCCCCCCGCGCATCCACCCATGCGCACAAGGCCTCATTGAACCCTCCAGACTTCTGGTAGGCCCGTTGGGCCATTTTTCACCCTCCCCAGCCTTCAGGAGCCTTTCCTAAAGCCTGGGGAGGGCTAAAAGTGGCCCAAAACAAACTTCCAGTAAGCCCGTTGGGTTCATTTTTCGCCATCCATAGACTCCTGAGGCTTTCCTGAAGGCTGGGGAGGGTTAACATGGCCTCCTCCCCGTCCTCTGGAAGGCTGAAAATCAGCCAGCCAGCGCGCACATGTGCACTGGAGCTGACATAGGACAATGTCTCCGGTGCCCTCAGATATGGCTCCGCGTGCCACCTGTGGTACACGTGCCATAGGTTCTCCATCACGGTCCTAGCGGATTCTCTTGTGTAAAGTGGGATGACTAGCTTACTGGCCACATGATGGCTTCTGCAGTCAACCATGCAAATTGGCTTAGTGTAGTTTAAGAGCCTAGCCACTGAGCTGAAACATATGTGCCAGGCTTTTGATTGGTAAACTATGGTTTAGAGGATTCTGTTATGCACATGGACTTAAATCCTGGTTAAAATGAATTGCGGCTGCTTCATGGAATGTATGAAGCCACCCACATATGCAAACCTATTAACCTGGAGCACAAATCTCACTGCGGCACCTTTGGCTACTTCACCAGTCCCTTCGGATGAAGGCTGAGCTCAGTGGTCCTCCGGCCATAACATTTTCCACCAAAAAATATCATCTCGGCTGGAAGGCCTCAAGCTATGGGCAGCCCCTGCCAGTAAGAAAGGGATGCCCGCTGGGCAGCAGAGGGCATGGCTCCTGAAGAGGGAGCTGCCCTGCACAGGGGTGGGTGCCAGCTCCTTTCATGCTGCCTGCAATGAGCCCCTCTCCGCACCCAATGCGTCCTCACTTACCAATGACTAAGGTGGAGGCCCCAGTGTTGGTGAACGTTGGTGCAAGCGACGGTGTGTCTCCAGGGCCAATGGCCATGACCCCCGGGAGGGAGGCCATGATGAGGTTCTGCGTTTGATGGCTCAGGGCGTGTGGGTTGGGCTCCAGGCTGTGCAGCGCTGTCAGGGTGCTGACGGGGGGGAGCGAGCCTCCTGGCGCAGAGATCTGTGGGACAGGAAGGAAGCCAGAAGGTCTAAGGGCGCTTTGGAGCCCGGCAGGTGTCTGGGGACCACAGTAGTGCCCAGAGATCTTTAAGTCAAAAGTCTCTGCCATCCTTTGCTTGATCTGGCTGGTCTTCTCCTCTCCCGCTAGAGTCAACGCCCAGCTTGGACGTAAATGGGCTGGATGATCCGAGTGTAGCATCTGTAGTGCCGTCTGTAGACACCACATACCAGGAGGAGGAAGCCCTCAAGATACCATCATCCCAGCTCTCCCCCCTCCCCCGGTGGGCAGCATCTCTCCCACTGGCAGGCTCTGAGAATCCAGCCCTAGTCTCCCTTCCGGCCCCCACCAGGGTCTCGGGCACCTTTCACTCACCAGCTTGGTGTCTGGTCCTGAGCTGATGGAGCAAAGGCTCGGGGAGGAGATTTGGTGCAAGATGGTCTGGGTGGTTGTGATGGAATTGTGCTGGCTGTTGTTGGAGGAATCCGTTTCGCTGACTGGCTGCTGGCCGTACCTCATGCCCGCGTCCGAGAAGGAGAGGCCTTGGGGCTGCTGCTGATGGAGAGGAGAAGGCTCTGAAATGACAACAGCAACAAGAAAGCCTCATTGGTGAGCACGGCCAGGGACAAAAAAAAACCGTGCCACAAACTGGGGAGGGGGTTTCCATGCCACAAGCTTTCGCCCCCAGAATAACTCTTTGTTATGCTGCCTGACTGCATCCTCTTGCTCAACCAGGGGCAAATTTGGAAACGAAGCACGGTGTGTGTGTGTGTGTGTGTGCTTAGGAAGTGTTTCAGTCCCCTTAGGACAGTGATGGCGAACCTTTTAGGCTCAGAGTGCCCAAACTGGAAGGCGCGCACACCAGAGCGCCAGAAACCTGATGACTAGCTGGCTGAGCTGGGGGCGATGGCACGCATGCCCACAGAGAGGACTCTGTGTGCCACCTCTGGCACGCGTGCCATAGGTTCCTCATCATGGCCTCAGAACAACAGGCCCCAACTTTTCTGCCTCCATGGACTGGCAGGGGAGGGGAGGGTTTCACTTGTGCAACGTAATCCTGTGCATGTGCAAAAGGAGCTTTGCACACTTGCCAGCTGTTTATGCGGACCGGTTCTCAAGAGGCCGCGCGGAGCAGTAGCAGGCCACGGACTCAGGGTTTGGGGACACCTGCCTTAGGAGACCTTAAACTCCTCCTCCCCTCCCTCTCTCCAGAGTTGGCAGAACTCGAGGCTACAAACCGGATGCTCCAACTTAGCAAAGCTCCCACATCTTCCTGCTTAGAAACAGAACTTTACATATGAATATATAGGTAGTTCTCGGCTTACAGCCATCCATTTTGTTACCATGGAAAGTTACAGCGGCATTGAAAAACGCGGCTTACTCCCGTTTTATAACCATCCCAGCATCCCAAGGGTCATACGGGTGATAAAAATGCAGACGCTTATATTTAGAGCAGCACTGCAGGCTCCTTCTGCTGACTGCCGGCTGCTGCAGTTTGGCAGTTCGAATCTCACCAAGCTCAAGGTTGACTCAGCCTCCCGTCCTTCCAAGGTGGGTAAAATGAGGACTCAGATTGTAGGGGGCAATACTGTAAACAATGCTGACTCTGTAAACTGCTTAGAGAGGGCTGTAAAGCAGAATATAAGTCTAAGTGCTATTGCTATTATCAATACTCGACTGAAGGGACAATATAGGTGCATTATTTTAGGCCACTTTTTTTGGTCTTCTTTAATTTTTGCTTTATTGTTATTTTCTTTTTTGTTGTTGAAGTTTGTATTTTAACTTTGGAAATAAAATTTAAAAATTATCAAAAAAAACTTCAGACACTTAGTATTTAGTGCTATGTATTTAGGAGAGTTTCAGTGTCCTGGGGTCATGTGATCACCATCTGCCACATTCCCAGCCAGTTCCTGACAAGCAAAGTGGGGGGAGGGGGGACACATCCGGATTCACTTAACAACCTCAAGATACATTTAATCATTAAAGTGATATAAATGGGGTTTTTGTCCCAGGCCAACCGTGGCAAAAAGAAGATTGCAAAGTCAGGTATGATTCATTTAACAACCACTTTGCTTAGCCATGGAAATTTTGGTCCCAATTGTGGTCATAAGGCAAGGACTACACATTGATATAGATACATACCCACATACTGTATGTATATGTACCCACTTCTTAGTAACAGAATATCAGAATTGGAAGGGACCTTCTAGACTAGAGAGATCATCTAGTCCAACCTTGTTCAGGCATTCCAGACAACCATTCCAGAGAAGTGGTTATCCAATCTCTTCTTAAAAACTTCCAGTGTTGGAGCATTCACAACTTATGAAGGCAAGTCGTTCCCCTGATTAATTGAGCTAACTGTCAGGAAATTTCTCCTTAGTTCTCGGTTGGTGAGGGTTAGGCTTAGGGAACCCATTGCTTCTTGTCCTGCCTTCAGGTGCTTTGGAGAATAGCTCGACTCCCTCTTCTTTGTGGCAGCCCCTGAGATATTGGGACACTGTTATCATGTCACCTCTAGTCCTTTTCTTTGTTAGACTAGACATACCCAATTTCTGCAACCATTCTTCATATGTTCTTCATATGCCCCCATCCCTGGGGGTCTCCCTCTGCCCTGCCACCCCCTGCCTGGCACTCACCATGGACTTTGCCTGGGGATAGAGGAGTTGCCGGTTGGAGAGAGGAGGGCCCATGAGAGGCCAAGGTGGGCACGGAGCTGGGCTGGGAGCCGTTGTAGCTGTCCATGGCAAGCTTGTGCCTGAAGGCTTCCTCTTTACGGCGATTGGCAAACCAGTTGTAAACCCTCACCTCGGTCACCAGGTTGGAGCCCAGCCCCTGGGCCTGGGATGGAGAGACGCCACGCTGAAGGCACTCTGCCCTGCCATGGAAGAGCATGGTTGGGTCAGGTCTGGAGCAATCATAGGACCTGCCCAACTGGATATGTTCCCAATATGACACAGCACAATTCCTGGAAGTTCTCAGCAACCGACCGGGAATTTTGGAAGCACCGTCCCAGTGCTTCCAGATGGAACGGTGCTTCTCAACCTTGGTCACTTAAAGATGGTGGTTGTGGAATTCTGAGGGTTGAAGTCCACACATCTTCAAGTGACCAAGGTTGAGAAATGATGGTGGAAGTTTAGGAAAACCTAAGTGGCCTCCAAGAATGTGTTGCGGTTGTCTCTAGGCAAGGATAGTTGATAACCTGGTTAGTATCTCATGCATCCTGGTGTGCTCAAGGCAGAATGAATGATCACAGTTCACAGCACGGTAAGCACACCCGAGACTATGACAATTGGCTTCCTTCAACAGAGTTTCCACACTTCTGCTAAACCATAAATTATGAGTCATCAGCCGCAATTGCTGGATTTACATAGCACATTAAACCAAACCCAGCAGACCGTTTTATGGCTCACTTGATATGTGAACCAGATTCAAGAGATATGGTGCATCACTTTGGCAAACTATTCAAACCAGTCCTCAAGAAGAATATACACATCATGGGTGACCACCATTCCGAAAGATGGCTTATTCAGCCCAACATCCAATTGCAGAGAAGTATTGTGCACTGGAGCTGCTGCTGCTGAACCTCAAAATGCTTAGGTAGGAGCCCAGCATATTCTGCAAGATCCAGGTCTCCCGAACTGACAAACTGTCGTTGAACTGCTTCTCCAGAGTTAGGAAGAGAGACGGTTTGGCCCAGTCATTAAGGCACTAGACTAGAAAGCAGGAGACCATGAATTCAAGTCCTGCCTTAGCCATGGAAGCTGGCTGGGTGACTTTGGCCATTCACCAGGCGACTGGGAGTTCTAGTCCTGCCTGAGGAATGAAGGCCAGCTGGGTGACTTTGGGCCAATCCCTCTCGCTCAGTCCAACCCACTTCACAGGGTTGTTATTGTGGGGAAAATAGGAAGGTGTGTTGGGTATATTCATCACCTTGAGCTATTTGTAAAAATAATAAAAGCAGGATATAAACAAATAAATAAAAATAGATAAGTTTGAAGGTCTTTGCCATGAATAGCCCAGGGAAGCTCTCGTGTATCTATTCTGCACGGTGCTGATTGTAATCGAACTATGATTGTGCTGAATCTCTCAGTGTTCTCCTTTTCTTTCTTTCTTTTTTTGCATCAAGCTCAAATTAATGGTTAGTTGTTTAAGGTTAATTTGGAACAAAATAGAGAAGGGAGGGTGAAGGAGCATTTGCCCCCTTTTCATGCAGCAGATTGCCCTGCTCGACTGAGGGGTATTGATGAGATCCCAGCAGGTGTCTGGAGGTGAGCGGACTTGGCCTGGGAGGAGGAATTCACTTCCCACCTTGTGGGGCTGGTGGGCTGGCAGGGCTTTTCCCGTGGGGGCCTGTGGGAGGCTCTGAGAGGCACAGAGAGTGGACTTTATAATACTGGAAACATGACTTTGTAATACTGTTGCACTGGGTTATTAACAGGGGTTTTCTGGTGTTTATTTTAAATTTGCTTTTCCAATTGTGTTGCTAATCATTTCCCATAAACCTTCAAACCTTCAAGAAAAGGCCTCTCTCAGAAACCAGGACTGGCAGGAGAGCATTCAACACATTGTGGGTAACAGTTTCGCTTTTAGCCTCCGCGAACAAAGAAAATAGCCAAGCCCATCCCTGAGAAGCGCTGAGAATGTCTCTTACCCAACCCACTTGGATGCTTATCGTTTGCAAATGTTTCTTTTACTTTTACTACTGAGAACACTGAAAATATTCTTCCTACGGCTATGCTGTGATTCTTGTGATGCAACTGAACGGATGACTGTTTCTAAACCAATCTGCTTTTCCTTTGAAGTTCTTTGTTGTTCCAACTATAAAAGAAAATGTAATCCGTTTCTTGGGGTTTCTTGGGGTTCCCCCTTCTCATAGGGAGACCACATTTTATCAGAGTACTGCAATAGATTGCTCTTAAACGAGCTTCCTACTTGGTTGCTCATTGGAAAAAGGAAACGGAGGCAGAACCTACGGCCGGATTTGGCCATCGGCTCCCAAGAGGGATCCAATGGTCTCCTCCCAAGGAGGCCCCTCCCAGGACGGGCGCGAGGCAGTGCCCGTCTCCCCCCCGTACCTGTTGCACTCCTCCACCAGAGCCTCCCTCTCTTCCTTGCTCGGGTTCTTCTGCCTCTCGTAGGCTTGGAAGAGGATCTGCTGTGATGCCGGGCCCCACTTGAACCGGTTCCTCCGGCCCTTCTTGACCGGGAGCTCCTCCCCCATCGGGTCCTCCACCATGAGGCCCTGGCCGGCGTGGGTGAATTCTGGAAGGGCAAAAAGAGACTCTGGGAAGGGATCAACGGGGCAGGACTGGAACGCTCTGGAGGAGAAGCAGAAGCTGCTCCTTTGAGGGTTTCCTTGGGATCTTGCTGGCTTTCCCCCATCTGTCCCCTCCAAGACCAAAGTCTGGTGATGGTTGGGAATAATTTATTCATTATCATTTATTTATTAAGCACACTTATACAGCCACCCAGGTCAACAGTGTACAACATTCAATATTCATGATTAAAAATTCACAATTTCACCCCACCCCAATCATAAATTGGGAATAATGGGAGCTGAGGGAGCCCTGATTTAGATCCCACCACTAAAGTCCACCATCTTGCAGAGTCTGAGGGATGCTGGGCAATTCTAAGTACATGACCGAGAGGACATAGTTCATTACATGTATATGTACAATTAAATCAAATTAAACTTAATTGTGGTGGGTTTTCTGCCTATTCCTCTTGCCTTGACCCCATCATCTTTTTGGGGGTACAGGCTTCCAGAGTGACATTTGCAGATCCCCACCCCAAGTTTTCAAGGATCCATATTTCAGATCCAGAGGATGACATTTTACTGTATATCCACAGGAAACATTTTCTGCCTGGCTTGCAACCCAGGAAGGGGCAATAATAATGCACTCCCCACCCTTTGGCAGCTGTGACTAACATCTGGCCATTTCCTGCTGAGACCCGTCAGTGAGAAACTGAGACAAAAGAGCCTCAGGGCCTCTCATGAGCTGAAGGAGTAGCCTTCCCCAGGCCTACCCACCCTTCCGCCTCACCCTCTGCCCACAGCAGCCCTCAGCCCCAGAAGGAGGAAGGCCTGCCCAGATCTCGGGCGGGGTCTGCCGAGGGAACCGTCTCCCACCTCTGCCCTGGGAAAGCTTGCTCAGAGGAGCGTCTGGGCGTCTTGGAGCAGAGATACCTCCCCAAGTCCAAGCTTGGCCTACACGCAGGGGTCTTGGGAAGGAAGGGACACGCTGCCGGTTGCTGTACTTACGCTGGGCCACCTCTCGCTGCTTGCGAACGTACCAGGTGTACAGGGCGGCTCTCTTCTGGGTCTTCATGGGGGTGCCCTTGTTGAGATGCTGGGAGAGGTGGGACTGGTTTAAGCCCGTTGTGTCCACCACCTCCCGTTGAGGGATGTTGTGCTGCTGGAGGTAGGACTTCACCATCTTTGCCACCCTCCAGGGATCTTCCCTGGAAGAGACGGAAAGCGGCTGTCTCAGAGAGGGGTCCTTGCCTCCCTCCGAATCTTGAGATACCATTTGTTTATCTAAGAAAATGTATATGGCCTCCCAACTCATTCTTGATGACTCCGAGCAGCTTACAGGGACAAACAATCCAGATATTGCTGGGTTGACACAATGTGTTGCCTCCAAATGAGTCAGGGATAACATTTGGTCCTCTGATTCCTGGAACGTGTGAAGACACCGGCTGTGGGCCCAGTACCCACAACTCCGTTTTAGCCCAGTGACATTAAATTAGACCATACTAGGAAGCCAGCATCATGCTTGCTAAACTACTTTTTATTCCAAGGACCTAGTAACGGAATCCTGCAAGTCCTCCTTCCATCCATCCTCCCTCTCATTATCTCATTAGAGAACCAAGGAGGATCTTGTCCGAGATGCTTTTTGGCCCAGACCCAGATTTCTTCTCTCTCTGACCATTGTCTTGCTGACAACTCTTCCTCCTGTTCCTCAAGGTCAGGAGTCTCCACGCTTGGCAACTTTAAGACTTGTGGACTTCAACCGGCCATGCTTGCTCAGGAATTCTGGGAGCTGAAGTCCACAGGTCGTAAAGTCGCTGGGGCTGCCCACCCGTGGCTAGCAGTGAAGGATGCAGCTAAGAGAGGGTGAGTTCTAGTCCTGCCTTAGCCAGCTGGGTGACTCTGCGCCAGACTCTCCCTCTGAGGCTCAGAGAGGAGACAGTCCATCCTCTTCCTAACTCAACCAATTGATCAACACTCAGTTGATCAAAAGCAAAACAAAGAAAGAAAGAAAGAAAAAAGGCAGAGCCAGCACTTGTGGGAAAAACACTAAGAAGAAGAAGAAGAAAAAACCACTTTAGAGAAATACTAGGCAGAATCCCGCAGACAAAATTTCTCGGATAAAGGGAGTGCAAGAGAACTTCTCA
>JANHFT010003951.1:86646-100503 GCA_032467955.1 Pseudoxenodon macrops
GTCTGCTTGTGGGGGCAACCTGGCTTTGCTTGTGATGTGACTGGGGAATAACGGGGGGGGGGGCTGTAGCTTTGCACATATCTCACAATGGCTCTTCTCCCTGAAATCTGCAATTGTGACAAGAGGCAGCACTGACCTCTCTGTTAATGCCTTCTTAGGATGAACACTTACAGAGGCATGATTCATACTACAGTTTACACTAAGCCATAATGTAGCTTAATTTTATTATTTATTTACTAATCTTACAGGCTACTGTAGTCCAACAAATTCCCAGTGGTTTAGAATATTTAGAATATTCCTGTTAAAAGATCAAATTAGATAAATTATAAAACAGTGGGTATATATTTCGATTATTGAATCCTGTAAACCCAAGCATTGTACTTTGTAAATGATGCTATATTGTTTAGTGTAATGTGTGAAAAAAACAGCTAAGGTCTAGTGGGCTTCATTTGTAAGTGAATGAACATAATATTACACCATGTTTTTAACTATGGTTGGGAATTTGGTATTCATACATAAGATTCTCACATAAAGCAGTAAATGGAAAAGCTTGGATGGCTATTGTGTTAAGTGGCACTCTTTCATATTCCTTTGGTGACCTTTTTGTAAGGTTAGGATCAGTTATTTGGTTAGAGCCATTTTGGTCTAGTGGTTAAGCACTAAGGCTAGAAACCTGGAGATTAGGAGTTGTAGTCCTGCTTTAGGCATGAAAGCTAACTGAGTGACTTGGGGCCAGTTGCTCTCTTAGCCCAACTCACCTCACAGGGATGTTGTGAGGAAAATAGGCAGAGGAAAGATTGTTAGGTATGTTAGCTGCCTAACTTATTGATAAAAATAAAGGGATAAAAATAAATAAATCAAACTAATGTCACATGGCTGAAAATTAGTGGAATGTAGGCTTAATTCCAAAGCTGGATGCTAGACCTGAGTATAACTGTTAGAGTGAATTGTGGTTAAATTGAGATAATTAAATACTTAGACAAATATTTGACTTGAAATGTTATGTATTGGCCATTACATGCCAATTAAAATGACCTACAGCTAACATCTTAATTGAGATTTCAGTTCTGACTCCTATGATAACTAATGGAATTTGTTCTTTGACAGAGGAGAATATTTGTAGCCCAGGGTTGAAACTAGGGGTCCTTTGGGTCTGTCTAAACTTATTTTCTTGCAGATGTTTCATTACCAACTAGCTAATATCAGTTGATTCAAGGAAACAACTGAGCACAGGGAGCGCCAAGGTCCCCTCATTTGTTGTTCTTCTATTCAGTTGTGTCTGATTCTTAGAGACTGCCTGGGCAAGTCCCTGTGTTTTTCTTGGCAAGTTTTTTTCAGAAGTGATTTGCCATGACCTCCTTCCTAGGGCTGAGAAAAAGTGCCCAAGATCACCCAGGCGACTTTGTGCCCAAGGCAGGACCAGTAATCATGGATTCCTGGTTTCCTGCCTGATGCTTTCACTATTACTCCAAATCAGCTCTCAATAGATACATTAAAAAAAAATCTTGAGTCACAACAATATCCATTTGGAAGTTCTTAAATAATTATTCTATCACAAATATGTATGTTTAAATTTGACATCTTTTTCTGAAAACTAGAAAATCATTAACTCCAGGTTTTAAAAGGATGTAGGAAGGAGGCAGGATTGACCGACCTATAATATCCTTTCTAAGTAGATGATAAGTTGAAGTGGCAGCGATGAAATATACATACAGAAGAACAAGCTTGCTCTAAAGAACCAACATGGCTTCTACAAAGAGTTCAGCAAGCATGTAGACTGGTTATAGACAACAGATTGTATATTTGATATTTCAAAAAGGTTTTGTTGGTCTCCCTCATCCAAAGCTCTTATAAAATCTTAAAACCATATAATAAAAGAGCAGTTCCTGCCATAGATGTTCAAAATGGACACAATATTCGGACAGTTACTTTTAATTTATTTGGACTTAGAATGAGTAGAGAATTGGCCAGTTTGCCAGTGATATCAGTTGTAAAATCAAAAGAAGATTCAAAAGGATCTCTCCAAAGTGGATGAATAATGAATAATGAAAGATGTGGTTCGCAATTACAATTGCAAAAAGTATCTGGCACATTTTTTTCTCAAAAATTTCACGTGTACAATGTTGGGATCCAAACTGGTGATGAATGACAAGGAAGAGATTTCATAAGATGTGATAAAGGTAAAATTATGAAAATTATGGAAGATGTGAGTATACATTTCTCCCTTCACATAGATTTATCTATTAAAATTAAATATAGGGAAATTCAACAATATTTAAAGGGAGAATTTGTTTACATAATCCATGGTTAAATGTATAGAAGCTCTTGTATTCTGCTGTGATAGCTTGTGGCCGGTTTAGGTGGTTGGATCAAGTCACAATCAATCATTATTGATATTATTTTATGTTCTGTTTCCAAAAATCATGACCAGCTGATCTTAAATACCAGATTGACCACTGTGTGATCTAAAATGCTAAATTAGATGATGTTGACATGATCTAGTAATCTCTTAATTTTTTGTGACATTGTGTTTAGGACTACAATCTGAATTTTATTGTGATGTAATTGATCGAAGAGGTGAGAATTCCCAAGCTACAGTGTAGGACTAATGTGGTATTTTGGATAAGAGAAAATGTGGTTCAAATTGCCCTTTTAATTAAAAATTGCATTTGGCGACTGTGGACATATATTGCAGTGTTCAAGTTCAGATTTTGAGTTTCTCTCATTTCCTTGTAGAATCTTTTGTTACCTTTTTTTTTTTTTTACTGTATCCACATTAGAAAAATACTTGCTTCCAAATCAGAAAATGGGGACTTTGTCATTTTGATTCTTATAGAAATCATCTATCCTTAATAGACTTTGTTTGTGTTTGCTAAATGTGGACATTTCATTGTTGAAACATTGCATTTTTCTACATTGTTTTACAATTGCGTCAAAATTATTATGTGACTGAAAATGACCACAGAAGCAGATTCAAACGTGACCAGCTGAATGTCATCAACTTTCTCTCAGTATTAAGCTGCAATACAGGTAGTCCTTGACCTATGATCAAATTTGAGCCCAAAATTTCTGTTGCTAAGCAAGACAGTTGTTAAGTGAATTTTGCCCCATTTTATGACCTTTCTTGCCACAGTTGCTTAGTGAATCACTGCAGTTCTGGCTTTCCCATTGACTTTGCTAGTCGGAAGATCATAAAAGGGGATCCCATCACCCCAGGACACTGCCACTGTCCATAAATATGAGTCAGTTGTCAAAGATTTGGATTTTGATCACATGACATGGGGATATTTCAATGGCCGTAAGTGAAAAGAATGGTCATGTCACTTTTTTCAATGCTGTTGTAACTTATAGCAGTCACTAAATGAATGTTGTAAATCAAGGACTACCTGTACTTTAGATGAAACATTTATTTACTTACTTACAGTCGGGATTCTGGGCAAAAAATTAACAGAATACAGAAATAGAATAGAATAGAATAGAATAGAATTCTTTTATTGGCCAAGTGTAGTTGGACACACAAGGCATTTGTCTTTGGTGCCTATGCTCTCAGTGTACATAAAAAGAAAAGATACATTTGTCAAGAATCATAAGGTACAACACTTAATGATAGTCATAGGGTACAAATCAGGGGTGGGTTGTGGATCGTTTTGCGACCGGTTGGCTCAGGGTTGCGCCTCGAGCGCACGTGTAGCAACCAAAAAATAGCTTCTGCGCATGTGCAGAAGCAAAATCCAAAATGGCGGCGCCCACGGAGACACCGAAGGAACCTGCTCCGTGATGTCATTGCCGAGTTACTACCGCTTCTAAAGAACCGGTTAGAACCAGTAGGAACCCACCTCTGGTACAAATAAGCAATCAAATCGTATTAGGAAACAGTCAATATAAATCATAAGGATACAAGCAATAAAGTTACATTCATACATTCATAAGTGGGAGATGAGTGATAGGAACGATGAGAAGATTAATAGTAGTGTCAACTTAGTAAATAGTTTGACAGTGTTGTGGCAATTAGTTGTTTAGCAGAGTAATGGCATTTGGGGAAAAAGCTGTCCTTGTGTTTAGTTGTTCTGGTGTGCAGTGCTCTATATTGTCGTTTTGAGGGTAGGAGTTGAAACAATTTATGTCCATATGAAATAATACAAAACATTTTATAAAAACTAAAACACCTCCCCCAAATATTTCTGTAAATGAATGTAAAAGGCTCAGTGGAATAGGACTGATGGGGGGGGGGGCTGGGTAGTCACTTGGGAGTTGAGATTTCACAACAGGAAGGGCTTCTGCTAACGATGGAACTTAAAGGTGAAGAGGAATCAGAGTATTATTCAGCATGGGACTTATTGTACAAATGGTTAGATAACAGGTGCAGAGATTAGTAACTTAATAATGAAAGAAAATGAACAAAATAGAAATAGATACATATATATATAGATATATATACACATATACATACATACATACGTGTGTGTGTGTGTGTGTTTTCGTAGGTTTTCACGGGTATAAGTATGCAAATCTTGGCATATTCTGGTCTTTTCCTGTGTAAGATTGAGAGTATCTTGGCCATGTTTCGACTTCATCTTCAGGCTGGTACTTTCGGCTTCGTGCTTGTGCGAGCAAAGCGTGATCAGAGCTGCCGTCTCTATAAATACTGGTGGGGAGGTGTGGGGTGTTGTAATGGGCTGTGTGGACACACCTCCCCACTAGTGTGGTATAGAGTGGGTATAGAATGTTATGCTATAATTATGAAAATAATGGTTATAACTATGATGTACAACATTATGTATTTAAAAGAGATCATATTGTATGACTACGAGAATAATGGTTATACTCAGGGTGTATAATACTATCTATATTTAAAAAGGACTTGATAAAGCCAGTACACTGTTGTTGCAAAACTGGAACTGTGATGTATAATAAAGGAAAAGGTATGATAATTTTTTTTAAAAAAAAGGAAGGTCCTGCTCTCTGGTAATTTTCTACCAAACTGTTGGGAGGGGAGTCATTGTGGGCCTTCAGAGGTTTCCATCCTGGCAAGGAGGTGCTGGATCTGTCCTGGTGCTTTATGTAGGTAATAATGTCCTGGTGCTTTATGTAGGTAATAATGACACTGACTTGGACCCCAAATTCTACTGTTGGCCAGTGCAGTGATTTTAGAAAAGAGTTTACCTCCCAATTAACTCTGCATGATCCCAGGGCTACCTTTGGGATCAGATGCCATTCTGGGCTGCCTTATGCAGTGTACATTAAGCAATCAGCTGGCTAGTGGTAGAAGCAGATTGGGTCACTACTGACACACCTGAGGAACCTGGGCAAAGGAACCTTTTAACGGGACTCTCAAGAGGGCTCCCAAACTGCAAACCAATTCCTTCGGAGGGAGGATAAGAATCAGGACAGACTGAGACGGTTTTACAGGTAGTCCTCGAGTTATGACTGTAATGAAGTATGCCCATCATGGTCATACTCATTAGAGTCATCATGACCTTTTCTCCATTGCGCTGGGCAGAGAATCCGAAGCACCATGGTTGAAGAGCAACCACCACAGTTGTTACGTGAACCCGTGGTTCGCTATGGGCAGTTTCACCATAAACCAGAAGGAAATCCAGTTTTCAGCAAAATCGTCATAAAACACCGTGATGTGACTCTGGATGGCCTTAATTAGTAGCACGGCAGTTAAGGCTTAAAGTGCAGAACATGAGTATGGAGGGAGAGCAGCTATTGGAATCCAGATTGTAAGTATCCCTCAGGTAAGTCAGTCATAATTTTGAATGGTTGCTAGGCCATTGATCATAACTTAAGGACTACCTGTGTAAATCTCAGAAATCTCAGTTTTTATAGGAGGACATCCATTGCAGTTAAAGCAAACACAGGTTTCATTCAGTGACTGCCTTGTTTAGCGATCATTTGCAGTTAAGGTGGTGATGAAAAAGTAACTCGATGACCAGTCTTCACTTTTTCAACCAGCCCCCAGAAACAAGAGGAAGTTGAAATCCAAGCAGAGGTTTTAATCCTTGAGTTGAGAGGCAGTGTGATGAGGTAAGGGGCATGGTGTGCCTTAGGGGGTAGAGAGGCCTGGTGCCAGCTGCTTCCATCTCTCCACTTAGGGGCTAAAGCTCTGCATGCATTTTGGCAGGGATGATTTTCAGCTCCTGAGCGGAGAGACCTGTGCCAGGCTTCCCAGGGTCTCCTCCATTTCCCTGAGGCACCCCATCCTCCTTACTTGGCACTCCATTTGCTTATCAACCAATGAGATTTTTTAACAACTGGCTGGGGATTTCTGGGAGTTGAAGTCCACAAGTCTTAAAGTTCCCAAGTTTGGAGACCCCTGCACTATACCCTATGTAAGTATCCTAAGAACAATCTTCTATCGTGTTTCTTGATAACACACCTTAGGAATTCTGGTCATTTTTATGTGTGCTTGTTAGTAAGAGATTAGTATGATTTAGTTTCCTTGGATGTAGCCAAATTCTGTTATATGGCCTGTAAAATTGCACACTGATTACCCATCAATTAATCTGTCAATGGCAACATTCTTGACCTGTTTTGTATTTTTAATTCTTATATTTAAAGTGTTTTGTTTAAAACTCTGATTTGTAATAAATTTGGAATGGAAATGGCCTTGAAGGGAATATTCAGAAGCCTCTTACAAAAACCAGAAGGACAGAATTGAGGAGTTAGCATTAGAAAGCGGCTCTGGTTGGTTCCCCCCTGACTCAGTGAGGTGTAAGAGGGACAGAAAGTAAACACCAGAATGCAATATTCTGTTACTGTAGCCTATCTCAATATAGTATATTCTAGAACAGGGGTCCCAACTCCCAGGCCTGGCTGCAGCCTGTTCAGAACCGGGCAGTGGGCACTCGCGTACAAAGCTCAATTTGTGCAAGCGATGTGTGCGCCCCTGTGCAAATGGAGATGCACACATTCACGCAGGTGCCTGCCACTCCCCACCCACCCCGCCTGTCTCCTAAGCCGGAAAGATTGGGGACCTGCTGTTCGAGTTTTTCTGTGGAGTCACATCCGATCTGCCTCGTGAGACTTGACAATTGTATCAAAACTCAACATTGTTTTGTTTCTCTTAAATTGTTGTTTTTAAAAAGTGAAGGTGCTTTAGCTTATAACGTGCCCTACAAATTGCACACAAAATACATGCTCCTGATTTTGTGCCTGTACTGCGAGCACCCTGTGAGGGAGATTATGCTGAGAGGCTGAATCTTAAGGTCCATCAGAGAACTTCTGTGGTTGAATGTGAGCTTCAATCTGGTTCTTGTATTTGGGGCCCAACTTTGGAACATCTCGCTGGCATAAAGAATATTGCCTAAAATATAGAATACTGTATACATTCTGTTCCTCAGTTTTAACTTGTATTACATTCATTACATTGCTGTTTAATGCCTTTGGCTGCAAATGTCCCTGGTGATGCCATTGGGTATTTGCCAAGCTCTCTGCCACACCTGATTTTAAGATTCTTTTAATTAAAAAAACAGAAACAAAAAATGGAAACTAGTATACTGCAAAGCAAAACCTAAGTTTAATTTACAATCTCAGTCTCCAAGAATTCCTCTGAGCCTGTAACAGCTCCCATATATAAAATATAAAGATATAAAAATGATAAGCAGCTGCTGCCTAGAGTTTTGTTTGGCAGCAGGCCCACCTGCCCAGAAACACAGTAGCTGGAGAAGGAGGGAAGCTGTAGGCATTGGTGAGGAGCACCTTCAATGGCTTGTCTTTGGCTAAATGGGAGTTTTGTGGCTGGCAGTGATGGCCTTGCATTTTATGCAAGCTCTTATATGTTCCTTGCTGCCCAGAGTCATTTTCTGAAATGGGCGGCTATCGAAATTAAATAAATACATAAAATAAGATGCTTTGAAAATTCCAGATGTATCCACCAGCCTATAAAGGTTGGGGATTCCTGGAGTTGGTGATTGGATGCATTGTTGCTTTACTCTCCCTACATGCACTTTAATTATACTTACTTTGCCATCAAAACAGATTTATAGTTGGCAGTCGCCATAGTAAGCCCAATTTAGGTGTTGTCAAACTGTCAAAAGTCTCTTATTGCAAAAAGAATTTTATCGCAACTTTAAAGTTACTTTAGTTAAATATTAGTTAAATATTAAGCATTAGTTAATACTAACTTACTAATTTTAAGCATGTAATTCATCTGATGGAAAATTAGGGTTGATTAAGGAGGAGAAAGCAAAGAACCATAATAGGCAAAGTAGTTAGTTTGGTTACTTTTCAATTTAACATACTTAGAGAGGGAGGACATCCCAGCCAGGGGAAGAAAAGACTTCATGGATTGCTATATCTTCATGTAAACTAGCATATTAAACTGCAGAATGATTCATAGGTTGAAACATTTGGCTTCCAGATTGTTATTTCAGCCATCTATGGGCTTCCTTTAGTGGTGGTCTCCTCCTCCTTGTTTTATTCTTACAGAAGGAATTTATGAGATTTGTCCTTGCCAAAAAATCACTATCGGTTAAGGTAGATACCAAAGGTTTGACATGCATGATATGTATGGGTGTATAATCAGTGCGGAGTAACTGGTGGGATGAACTCTGATGACGTCATTCTTGAAAATGGATGTATAAAATCTATACCATATTGAAAGAAATGACTTGCCTTGTTTTTATGCCACGTATAAATATAATGTAGATTGTGGAATTAACATGATTTGGGGACTCTTTCTCTAAAATTTCTCTAAAATTGGCGCTTTCTGAAATATTTATTATTGGTACTTTCTGAAATATTTATTTCATTTATTACATAGATTTATTTAGCCACCCAACTTGCAGAAAGTGACTGGGGAAATACGGAAACAAATTTTTTGAAGAATATCTGGGAAACTGGTTTACGTTTCCTACTAGATTCTTTAGAAGTGTCATGCATATACTTGCCATCTTCTTTTTTGAGATTTAAATCACTAGCAATATTTGCAGAAGTGGGAACTTGTACCACGTTCTGAGCCAATTTAGGATTTCACTTTTGAATTAGGTTTGTTTTATCCATAATAGGGTTTAGTAAGCCATAGTTGCTTCTTTTCTTACATAATGCTGATCCATAGATTCTGGTTTGCAATTCTCCGTAGTGTGTTGAGGTAGCCTCCAGAATGGGTTAACTTCGTCCTGTCTTCTGATTGGACCGAGTCTTTAGCTGAAAACCCTGCCCCTGTTGCTAGGCAGGTCAGCTTTAAACGAAGGTAATGGAAAGACTCTACGCGTAGCCACAGACCCCCAAGGTAGATGCAACAGAAGGAAAGAAAATAGACAAACAAGAGAATGAGAAACCTACCAGTGACTAAGGGAGGGGCTGGAGGCTACCTCAACCCTACGAGAAGGAGCGTATCAGGTAAGGCCAACGCCCCTTCTCCATAGTATGTTGAGGTAGCCTCCAGAATGGGACATACCAAAGCGGAGGAAGTGTGTCCCAGGCGGGAAGATAGGTTGAAGTTATTCGATGGCTTTGACTCGTTGAAGGACCCTACGTCCGAATGCAGCTTCAGCCGAAGTAAACGAGTCAAGGCGATAATGTCGTATGAATGGTGATAAGGATGTTCCATGTAGCAGCCTTGCAGATCTCCTCTAGAGAAGATTGAGTCGCCCAGGCAGCTGATGTGGCCGTGCTTCGTGTCAAATGAGCTGTAATACCTCCAGGTTTAGGCAGAGAGTGGATCTTGTAGGCCTTCATGATTGTGCTGCGGTGCCATCTGCCCACCACAGATGTAACCTTAGCGCCTAAGGTGGTTGGCCGGAAAGAGACCAGAAGAGACTCAGTGCGACGTAGCTGGGCTGTCCTGTCCAGGTATATTCGGACCATACATCTAAGGTGTGTCACTGTTTCTCCAAGCGGTGGCGTGGCTTGGGGCAAACGTCCGGTAAGGAAAATTCTTGAGCCCGATGAAATCTCGTGTTCACCTTAGGGATGAATGCTGGGTCTAAGCGAAGCACAACCCTGTCGGGGTGAAACACACATATGTCCTTACGTACCGACAGGGCCGCGAGTTCTGAAATTCTTCGAGGTGAAGTAATTGCTATTAGAAAGGCCACCTTGTGAGTTAGATGTCTAAGGCCTGCTGTCCTGAGTGGTTTATAAGGCGGGCCCCTGAGTGAAGAAAAGACCCTCGACAGATCCCAGGTAGGATATCTGTGAACTACCGGAGGTTTCAATGTAGAAGCCCCTCTCAAGAACCCCCGTATGGTGGAGTGTTGACCCAAGGAGGGATGCAGGGCGCAAGAGAGGATCGACGAGAGGGCCTCCACCTGCCTCCACAGGGTGTTTGGGAAGAGTCCTTTGGTCAGACCATCTTGGAGAAAGTTAGTAATATCTCCTATAAGGGATGACAGTGGAGATACTTTCCGCCGAAAACACCACTCGCAGGATGTTTTCCATGTGGCCGAGTAAATACGCTGGGTCGAAGGTCGTCTGGCCGCTTGGAATGTGTCGATGGCCGCCTCGTTGAGGTTACAGTCTTTTAGGAGGCGCCGTTCAAGTGCCAGGCGGTTAGTTGTAGCCAGTCTGGATCCAGGTGATGCAGGCATCCTTGTGACAGCGACTCCGGAAACCGTGGAAGTCTCCATGGTTGCTACACTGACAGAGATTTGAGGTCAGCAAACTACGGCCTGCGGGGCCAGTGTGGTGCGATTAGTATGACCTCTGCTTGTTCTTCTAATATTTTTGCGATGACTTTTGGAAGTAGTGGGAGTGGTGGAAACACAAAGAGAAAGCCGGGTGGCCATGGGAGTCTGAGGGTATTGGTTCCCTCCACCGTCAGACACTGGTATCTGGAGAAGAATCTGGGCAGCTGCGTGTTCAGGGACGTGGCGAACAGGTCCATCACCATCGGACCGAATCGTTGTTTTAGTTGTAGAAAGATTGACCGGTGCAGGCTCCACTCTCCGTGGTCTACCGTCTCCCGGCTGAGCCAATCCACCGTCACATTGGACTTGCCTGAGATGTGATCCGCCGTCAATGACCGTAGGTGATGCTCTGCCCAGAGGCCTAGTTTCAGGGCTTCCCTCATCAAGGTTCGCGATTTTGTGCCGTCTTGTTTGTTTATGTGGTCCTTGGTCGCCATGTTGTCTGTCAGAATTCGAACGTGTGAGCCCACGATCAAACGTCGGAAATGTTTGAGTGCAAAGTATACTGCCCGAAGTTCTAGTAGGTTGATACTGTAGGTGCTTTCGAGTGGACTCCACTTGCCTTGAATCATTGCTGTGTCCATGTGTGCCCCCCAGTCCGAGAGGCTGGCATCCGTGGTGATTTCCAGCCTGTGTTGCTCCCTGAAAAGGCACCCCTTGGCGATGGCCGGGGATTTCCACCAAGTGAGTGTCATGAGGACCTTCTTTGGCACCTGTACCAAGGTCTTGGACCTGCTCCTTCGCGCCTTCTGAAAAGGTAGTAAGAACCACTGAGCTTCCCTAGAGTGGAGGCGAGCCCAGGGGACGATGTTAAAGGAGGACACCATCTTGCGTAGTAGGGAGGACAGAAGGTCAATGGATACCCTGCATTCCCCCTGCACCCTAGCTACTGATTGGCGAATGTCGGATTGTCAGTTTGGTGACAAATACACCCTCCCTTCGATGGAATCAATAATCGCCACGAGGTGCAGTATGCGGTTCGAGGGCGACAAGATACTCTTATCCCAATTAACTGAAAAAACGTAGTGTTGGAGAAGGTTAATGGTAGTTTGGACATCAATTGTTGCCTGGAGGCAGGACTGTGATAAGACAAGAATGTCATCCAGGTAACAGAGGGTGCGAACTGGCACCACCCGGATACGGGCAACCAGAGCAGCTAAAAAATTTGTAAATGCTCTGGGAGCCGACGACAGACCAAATGGCATAGCTCTATATTGATAAAGGCTACCCTCGTATGCGAACCTAAGGAATTTTCTGTGGGAAGGCCGAATTGGAATGTGTAAATACGCTTCAGTTAAATCAATGGAGGTGAGAAAATCGCCCCTCCATATGCTCCCTAGAATTGTGTGTAACGACTCCATCTTGAAGCGGTGGAACAATAAGTGCCGGTTCAGTCGTTTAAGATCAAGTATCGCCCTCCAACCCCCCGAGGCCTTGGGTACCACGAAAAGGATGGAATAGAATCCCCGTCCCACCTGATCAGTTGGTACTCTGTGGATGGCTCTAATATCCAAGAGGTGAGAAATGGCCAAATTCATTAACAAGCGTTTATCAGGTTGTGATGAGACCAGGGATTTGATAAAGAACCTCGGAGGGTGGGGGTGGAGAGGAACTCCAGGGAGAGGCCTTCGGACACGGTCCTTCTAACCCAGGAATCCGAGGTGATGGTCTCCCATCGGTCTACAAAGAGGTGTAGTCGACCACCGATGGGAGTCCCTAATGTCTCTCTACTTAGAACGGGGGAAGGGGCAGTTCTCTCCCCCGCGAAAGGGCCGACGGGACCCCCTCCATCGAAAGGATCTATCAGAGGGTTGAGAGTTCCTATATCCATACTGGTTATACTGCGAATACTGACCTTGATGTCGTGGAGTGCTTGAAGTAGGCTCGTACGGGCGCGGCCTGCGATAGTAAGGCAGGGCGCAAAAGTTCGTCTTTCTGGACAAGACTGGTAGAACCTTCTTTTTGTTCTTGGACTCAATCAGAATTGGGTCCAAGGCTTCCCCAAATAAGGATTTGCCCTTTAAGGGAGTAGAGGCTAGGTGTCATTTGTGGCGGGTGTCAGCCTGCCAATTGCGCAGCCAGATCATGCGGCGTGCGACGACATTTGATCCTATTGCTTTAGAGGCAAAGCGGGCAGCATGTAGCGTTGCATCCGCCGTAAATTGAGTGGCTGCTAAGAGCTTGTTAAGGTGTTGGAAGGCTCTGGTATTGGACGTCGGGATGTGCTCGCGTAGCTGTCTAAGCCACACCAGCGAGGTTCTCGAGAAGAAAGAGGCCGTGGTTGATGCCTTTACCGCCCAGGCTGAAGCCAAGTGGGATTTTTGAAGTGCCTGGTCTATCCGTCGATCTTCTGGTTTCAGCATATCTTCCGTGTCCCCTGGGACAGCCGTAGGCCGGTATAGAGCTGTAATGGGGAGATCAACTACTGGAGGCTGTAGGACTCCGCTCAAGGCCACATTGAAGAATCTCTTGTCGGTGGTCGAGGGGACAGGCCCCGTGCCCGGGCTGGATCATTGTCTGACCACTGTTTCTACAAAAATGTGTGGTGCTGGAATAACCTCAGTCTCGGTGGTGTGTTCACGGAATAGTGGGTCAGTTTCCGTTGAAGTAGCCTTTGGGGCCTCTACATCCTCCTTGCCCCAAGATACTGAGTGAGTGGCTTTGAATAACCGAGACTTGAATAGACTAGGTTGGAACAGGCCTGTGATGGCAGGTTGTTCCTGTGTTAAGCCCTCATCCTCCGAGAGGGCGAAATCCTCTCCAGGTTCTTCCTCTGAAGCTACACTAACTGCTGGAGAGTGAGGAAGGTCCAAATCAGGACCTTTGGGGGACTGCTCTCTTTGCAAGATAGAGGCCTCTGAGACCAGAGAAGGCGTACGTTGAAAACGCCTGATTCCCGCCGCAATACCCCTTTCAATGGCCGCTTCTATCATGGTTCCCGCTTCTGACCTGAGCCCTGCCGCAGTAGGAGTGTAGGTTGCCGTAGGGGCCGGTCTAGGTGTGGGCGGAGGGTTGGGGGACCATCAGATGTACCCCATAAATCGGCTTGGTCCGGGTTGAATGCCTCCGCTGCCCTAGCCAAGAGATCTTCCACACATCTGGAGGAAATGCTAGACCCTCTGTGGCCTGGTTCTCAGCGAGGGGAAGTGTCAGGCCTGCTTTTGGCCTGCCACACTTTCAGCTATTCTATTATGCATGTTATATTGTGGGCAAAATGGGAGGG
>JANHFT010003952.1:6328-50987 GCA_032467955.1 Pseudoxenodon macrops
TCTGGCATTAATATACTGCCATAATGTACATTTCTCCAATTCTTTGCTATTTCTATGGGTCAGGTACACATGCACAGAAATACACAGCATATAGTGTATATCATCTGTACTGTTTGCTTTTTGCTGGGAGGCAAATTGCTGGAAGGCAGAGGCAGATTTTTTCTTGTTTTCCTCTCCAAAAGCTAGGTGCTTCTTATACTTTGGAGCGTCTTATACTCTGAAAAATACAGTACTCCAACCTTCGTTTGTTAAGAACAGCATAAACTATTTCCAGTTCACCAGTTTTACTTCAGGAAAAACTGTTTGACTAAATTGATATTGGTGTGATCCAGAGGAACAGCAGAGTTCAGAGCTGCCTGCATATTCCATTTTCATAGTGTAGATTTTGTATATATCTGATTAATAATAGCTTAAACTGCATTTAGTAAGCAAACAGCAATCAATAAACATCTTTCAACCCCAACATCATGTGTTCCCTATACTTTGCAGCATTCTACTAATTACAACTTCTTGGCAGTTATCAAAAATAGTCATAGCGGGGGGGGGGGGAATCAGTGGTCGTGATATGAAGTAACATGGAAATCCACACACATACACACACACGCAAAATCAAGAGGGATTACAGTTAGTCCAGCAATTGTAATTGTGTAAATGCACTCGTGTCATGGTCTGTGAGAATAACTTTGAGAGACAAGAGAAAAAGGCACAGTCATGCAAAAGATGTCTCAGTCCACAGAAGGAAAGATTGAAATTTGAAATCATACCTGAAATGCTTTTGAATTTGACCAATTTCTTCTTGTTTACAGATGATCAGTAGAATTGAATATGTGCATACAAAGAATTTTATACACAGAGACATTAAACCAGATAACTTTCTAATGGGTATTGGACGTCACTGTAATAAGGTCAGTCTTAATACTTTTTTTGCATGAAAAAAATTATCATAAAATACAGTTTATTGAAAAGTTGTGCTGCTTGAGTTAGCTATTGGTTAATAGTATTAATCAAGAAATGAGATTTTTAGTCATACTATTGCAAGCAAATCATATGATCTGAGCCTTTGTTCAGACCTTAATTAAGCAAATCAGTATGTTATATTTCTTTGCATACTCATTTTCCTTCTATATAAATATCCTATTCAAAATCAATAAATTATAGTAGCACAGCTTGCCATAAACTGGGATTTTGTATTGTTTGCTGTATTTACTAGCATGATGGATTCTTGACTTCCAGTTACCTAGATTTTAATTGAGTAGAATCAACTTATAAAGAAGTATTGGTTTGTAATACTACACAGCTTTGTTTAAGCAACTGTGTTCTGTGCAATCACAAAACTGTGGAAGTTCAGAATGCAGTTAATGGGTAGGTATAGGTTAACATTTGCTTACTGAATTTTAATGTTTATTGGATTTTAAGTGGGGGGTAGAAGGGGATGATAGAAATTGAGCTGGAAATGCATGTTTTCTTTTGAAACGTTTGGTTGGAAATATTCTTGGCTAGCTTGCGAGAGTAAACTTTGCGATACTTTACATTGAGCTCGAGCAGACAGGCAGCATTGGCAATGCATTTAAAGCATGCTGTTAAATAGAAATTCTGAAGTTTGGGGAAATGTATGTGAATTGAATCTATATTGGCAGCAACATTCCCATACAGATTGGTTTTCATAAGCCATCAGCGTTTACCTTTTCGATATATTTAGTTATAAAATGTTACCTTTGTTTGCCTGTATGAATGCCAACTTGGAGCCATTACTTGAGAGCAAAATCAAACCAACAACCACCTGTTGAATTCTGCTTTAAAGGCGTTCAGTGAAGCATTAAACAACTTTGGGGAGTTGGGGTAAGAAGAAATTGCAAAAGTCAAATTTAAAAGACACTGTCAATCCTATTTCTATTGAACCTTATCTCTAAATTTCACATTCTTGTTTCTTTAATGCAGTCCTTTAATTTTCTGACAAGAACTGGAAGTATAACTAGAAAAAAAATAAACCAGTCTTGATTTGATATTTCCTCTCTTTTGGGCCATTTCTCCATATACTTTGACAGTTGTAGTGAGCTGGCATTGCAACACTTTGTTTTCTTATGATGTGAAAATGTGGTCTGAAAAATGTTGTGCTTTGATGAAAAAAAGGACCACATTTTTTCAGTCATAGCAGCCATTTAGATAAAGAGTGACAAGCATTAAATTTTAGATACTCATTCGATGTTACAAATAATCCTATACATAAGATTATAACCCCCTTTGTTTAATCCACACAGAATTTAAAGCTTTAAAAGTGTGAAATCAGCAGTTTCTTTAAACATTGATATGGGTTTTATCCTTTTACCAAAAATACAGATGGATTTTGTATCACATGTCCATTGTTTTAAGACATGGTATGGTTGGTGAGGCTGTTTCGTTAATCATGTTCCAATAAATTATGTTCATAATAAACTAAAATATAGGCAATAAAATTGGAATGCTTTTATTTCTAAAATTTATTTTTAAATGTTATGTGTTAGGAATTGTCTTATTCCTAATATCTGATATTCTTTGAGCCTCTTCTACAATAAGCCCTGCATGCTTACGAAAGTGAACTTAAGGTGACTAAATGCCTTCTACCTCTTCCTTACTGAAGATTTATTTCCCACATGTTGTTTGGGGGAAGGGCAGTACATATATAAAAGCCAAAATTACTTTTTATTAAGCCAAATATTGCCATTGCTATCCCTGTTCAAGGCAGTGTCATTTTAAAGTGGCATGCTCAAATTTATCTTGCCACATCTAAATTTTTTCCGTATCATATGATTCTCCTTTGGAAAACTGTAGTGCTTGGTGGAAGAAGGATGGCATTTGGCTACCCTATTCTTTCTCTAACGCCTCGGTGTTGCCTGTCTGCGCCAGCCATTGTTGCAATGTAAGCAATACTGTTTGATGCACTGCCACCCTCTATTGTTTGTTCAGTGTTTAGAATCTCCAGTGGGGAAGAGGAAAAGAAGCATGACTGTTAGTACTTCTCAGGACCCATCTTTCTCAGGATTAAACCAGGTCTGAAACTGTCTCTATTCCAACCTCAATCCCAACTCATATGCATTTTATTTTATTTCGGAAAACATGTAGATTTGCAAAAAGCACCTTATGTTGGCATTATTCAGACATACTTGGCAAACATGTAACATTACTAAGCGCTTGTTGTAAGATAAAAACTTCTTCTTTTACCCATGTTAATATGATTAAGGTTAATGGCCCTAACTTTGTATTAACCCTAGAAGAGTAGCTCTGTGTTCTGAAGTATGACAAGGAGGATATAGAATGTATCGTGAAGAATTAGAGATGCCTGGGAGTGCATGGTCTGTTAGTAGGTCTTGATGAGATTTGTCTCCCTCTTCATTAATGCGATCAGTATGTTTGGTAAAAATGCATTTTGGATGGGGAGAATCGAGACCTACTATACTTTTTCCAAAAAAATATGCTTTGTTTCCAGCAGTAAATTTAAACAAAATTTTGAGTATAGATCAAGAAACTAAAGTAATTGTATCATATTAAAATTTTACCAAATTTTAGTTAGTGGTTTCTTAGCTCCTTAAATAGCTATTTGTTTATTAAACATTAATTTTATTATAATACTTTGGGCCCATGAATTTAGAAATGAGGCAATTGGAATAGTTTTCATTATATGCAGCGTCTTTTATGCTGTATTGTGGCTCAAATTAGACTACCTATCTAATTTATAACATTGGAACTTGTTCAAACTTCAATATAGCCCCAGGCTGGGTTTTAGGATTTTATAATACCTCTTTCTGCAGAAGAGGAGAATGTTAGGAGACTGATCTCAATTGTGATAGGAGTTGACTACCTACAGAAGAACAAGAGATTAACAAGTCAGCTGTTTAAACTGGATTACTTAATCATGGTTTATTTCCATGCATGATCATCCATTTGTATTTAATAAAAGTTTTTTGAAAAACTGAACCTGAAGGGAAAAAAACCTTTAAAAAATAAAGTTGGCTAAAGTCCTTTTCTTTATTGTATGGTGGTGAGGTGGAAGGCAGAAGGGTAAAAATGGAGACTCATTGAGTTATTAAGAACTATTTGTCTTGATCCGGTCACACCAGAAATGTTTAATATCACATAATAATTGAGCCAGTATGAAAACTGTGGTCTATGCTAATTAACAAGAAAGTTATTCTTGTTCTAAAATTGATTTAGCTAAATATAAAATAGATATATTTTGTACTATGAATAACAATATCCTTTTTGTGTTAAAATGTGCTTATCTTGGAGAATAGAATAGTACAAATAAGAGCCCTTATCCTAGTGCAGAAGCACTTTACCAGTTTCGGATTGAAACCATTGAGTTTCCCTTCTCTATCCATCATTCCAGTTCTGATTGGGTTTCCTTATTTACTCTGAAACTAAATTAGCAAGATTCATGCAGGCATTCATGGGGGGAAGAGTAAATTAGGAAGATGTGAAGGCAGTAGCTTGGAGAAGTGTGGTTTATTGGGTGGAATAGTGTTATATCTAATCTCAAAAGTAATATCCTCACTTGTCAACCAAAGCAATTTAAGAGGGAGTGTTATGTTGCTAGGTAACTTTGCTCCCTATCATTTTCCTCAGTAATGAAGCATGGCTTTGGTGTCTTGAGATTGTAAGAATATATTATCATGGAAAAGTTACGTGGCAGTTATTTCCTTGCCATAATCTATTTTTAGCATCAAATCAAATACTTAACATAATTGAAATTGATAAATTCATCTTTAAAATACTTGATGCCATAGAACTCTAAAATGGCTTTTATATAATGTTTTAAAATACTCTTGTTAGTGAAGGTGTATATCACTGATGATCTGAAACATCTCAAAATTGCTAAAAAAAAAAGCCCCCAGTGCTTTATAAGAGCATGATCTTTCTTTATCTTGCATTTGTCCAAATCAGAGGCAGATAAAAGAAATCTCTGAAAATTATATTCTCAACTTCTTTTTAATACCTTTTAAAAAAACCATATCTTTCCTGCTTTGTGCTAATAAAGAGAAGGATGTCATAAAATACTAATTTGCCTAATATTTCAACTTTATAGGTTATTTGAATCAACTAGGTATTCTGTGTTTTGTACTGTTTTCAGGTCATGTATCATATAGATGGTTAAGTGTCATCCATCCACATTCATCTATAACATAAACACAAGTGTTCAGTTAACTTTAAATCAAGAGTCAACAGTATTATGCTTGCAACACACTAGGATAGCACTTATTGATCTTCAAAATTAATACTTTTAAGATTGAGCAAAATCTCATGGGATATCCAAGTCAGTTTTTGTGCTTGAGATCTCAGTAAATGCTAATCATTTTTTTTAACTTGTAAGATGTATTTTTAAAAATAAGTTCTATTAGAGAAATGTTGGTGTATGATGATGCCTGTTGACCCTGCTTTAAATACTGTCTTTCTTCCTCTCATTGCGTCTAAATTTCTTCACTATGGCAAATTATAAAGGCCCAACAACTATTTATTTATTTATTTGCTTGCTTATTAAACAAGCTTATAATAAAATATTCCTTAAAGACACTAGTAACCTGAACATCTGTTAAATTATTGTTTTCAGTTGTTTTCTAAATTTTAGTTACCGTATTTTTTGGGGTGTAAGAAGCACCTTTCCCCCCCTAACTGTGAGTGGAAATGTTGGTGCGTCTTATACACTGAATACAGCCATTTTTGGCCTCCTGAAACCCCTCCCCTGCATCCCATTTTT
This sequence comes from Pseudoxenodon macrops, assembly GCA_032467955.1. Lineage (NCBI taxonomy): Eukaryota > Metazoa > Chordata > Lepidosauria > Squamata > Pseudoxenodontidae > Pseudoxenodon > Pseudoxenodon macrops. The sequence continues at coordinate 12,057 of JANHFT010003952.1, forward strand.
GTGAAAAATGGATCAGTTTTTCTCAAAAACGGGGTGCGCAGAGGGTTTGGGAGGCTTGCAGAGTGCTCCTGGGGCCAGGGAGGACAAACACTTTTTTTTTCTTACTTACCTCTTTGAAATCTTGGTGCATTTTATACACCAGTGCGTCTTATAGTCCGAAAAATACAGTATGTCAATTATTTGGTACTTATATTTTTAGGAAACACTTTTTCTCCTTTTTAAAATATTTATTTTTCTGTATTAACTTTATATATTTTGCAAAAAATATGTACAGGAATTACTAGGAGTTTTAGTACACTTCCTAAAATGGGCTAGACTAAACTCTTAAAAATTGTCTTACCCCATTAGTCTAGTCTTAGTTTTCTATAGAACAAAATAGATACATTTTAAAAAATTAGACAGCTTATTTATTATACTTTTAATCTACCACATCTAACACCTCTCAGATTATTTTTAACAACATTTTAGTTACATTTGATGGTACTTTAATTAGTAAAATGTAAAATAAATTATTCTGTGAAACTTTGGTCTTGAATTCACATATTCAGATATTTTTTGATGATATGAAAGAATGCTTCAGTCTAGTAGAAACAAATTATAGCAGTAAGTGGCAGAAAAGCAAAATTACCGTATTTTTTCAGAGTATGACACACTTTTCCCCCCCTCTTAAAGAGGCTGAACATATGGGTGCGTCTTATACTCCAAATGTAGCTTTTTTGAAGCTTTTTTCTGGCCTAACGAGGCACTAGCGAGTGAAGCGATCTTGCAAGCTTTTTTCATTGCTACTCCCTCCAAATAAGCTTTTTTTCCAGCCCTAAGTCTTTGCCGGCTTTTTTCATTGCTTCTCTATCAGCTGTGCTTTAGAAGCTTTTTTTCAGCCCTAACCAGGGGATAAAATAATGTGCTGAAGCTGACTAGACTAAGGACGCTAGCCAAATGAATACCTAGTAGGCAGGTTTTTTTAACCTATTTTCCTCCCCAAAAACTAAGGTGCGTCTTATACTCTGAAAAATACGGTACTTGAGAATTTAACTGAAAACGGTTTAATAAAATTGGTCTTGTATATAATACGAAAATGTTACATTTATGTGGCCTAGCTTTATTTAATTATTTATTTTAGATTATTTTATTTCTCTCCAGTCCTTACAGTCTCTTTAGTAGCATGCCAACATATAGAACATTCATAAAATGTAATACAATCCACAGTTTTTGCAGTAAAACTCACACTTTGAATAATTTTATTTGTTTTTTCCAAGTAGATGAGAAAGTTTAGGTCCATTTTATAGTTTCTTTTTCAAGTAATAATTAAGAGTTGTTTTGTTTCCCTTGCCTTTAAATTACAATTAAATTTAATTTTATTGGTCTGAATTATCAATTAGGCATATACTTAAACGTTCTGATGATATTTCCAAATGCCATCTGGAAATTTGAATCTATTTTATCTATTTTAAAGTTATTCCTTATTGACTTTGGGTTGGCCAAAAAATACCGGGACAACAGAACAAGGCAACACATACCTTATAGAGAAGACAAAAATCTCACTGGTACAGCTAGATATGCAAGCATTAATGCACATCTTGGCATTGAACAGAGGTAAGTATCCAAGCAATTTCTATAATTAGATTAGGAACTGTAAAAAGTTAAACTCTAGAAATTTCTGAATTGTTTCTAATGATCCTTATCAATTGTCAGATAAAGAGGCTGAGATTATAGCTTAGTAACATTAGGAAGACCACACATTTCCTACCAGTGCCATAATATTTTGGATCTTGAATAGTTATTTTATGACAAAAAAAGGAAAATTAAATGTTCTTACAATAGAGCAAATATTTGCATTGTGTAGTTTATAGACATCAAAATATCCATGACAGATACATATTTATCTATGCATCTTATACCTACCTACATGTTGCCTTAACAAGTAATTTGATATAACTAGTTAACAGCAGAATTCATACCCATCCTTAAGTGGTTCCTACAAAACATCAACGTTAAATAAAAGTGGAAAAACTTTGCATCAGAAATAGCATATGTTTTCAAATTAAAATTACTTCTTAAAGACCTTAAAACTTAAGATTTCTTTGTTCTTATCCTCTGAAGAGATTACTGTTTTTAAAATAATTTATTTTTTGTACATATGGTATTAATTTATATCTAATAAGATTCTCAGCCCTGAAATACAGTACTTCAGGTGAAGTTAACTTTTTCCTTAACAGACCAAGAGTTTTCATACGCATTTTATAATATGTGAATCAATACCTTTTCCTTCATTCTGGTGATAGTTTATAATTTTTAAATTGTGTTCAACTTCTTTTAACATAGTACTTTTGGACTTAGCATATTTTCTGATGCCTTTTTTGGCATTACAGTATCAGTCATCAAACATACAAATTGGATTATTTCTGGAATCAGTATTTTTATCATAAATTCTCAAAATTCATATGGTTAAATTTAGCTTTTGAATGTTTTCAGTTATATTTTATGTAGAATAAGAATCAGAATTGTTCATATCGGTTTTGCTGTTATGTGTTTTGCTATTATGCCTACACAATTTTCATGCTTTCATGATCTCACAGTTGTACTATTATCAAGATAGATATGGGGCTGAATGGAACTCAGGTAACTTGTTTATGCACAGTTGTTAACCAAAATAAAAAATGATTGGAAATTAAGGGAAAATAATTTCATCAGTCATTGAAGTCTAAAGTTAATAGATATTTGTGCATAAAATAAAAAAAATGCTTGCTTATTATTTAATTCTCTCAGTACTCCACTGCCAAGATAAGTCAAAATAAAGAAGTTAGCATTTTATAAGGAGAAAAATAGCAAAATAAAAACTTGGATATGCCAGGAAAATGGTATGTAGTTTTCTGTAATAGTCAAGCAGTTTGCTAAAATTTGAAGTTATATGCTATGTCATCTCTAAGAAAAACAAGAATTAGAAGAAATAAGACATACATAATTTCATAGTTCTCTAAATAAGTTTGGTGCACATTTTACTGACAGTTCATTTTCATAACTTGTTAAGACATGAGAAGTGATGCTATGCAATTTATGAATAAGCACATAAAACTTTTTTCCTCAGTCGTCGTGATGATATGGAGTCATTAGGATATGTATTGATGTACTTTAACAGAACCAGCCTGCCGTGGCAAGGATTAAAGGTATGTTAAAAACTTCACACAGAGTTGTAAAAGACCATACTAAAATACTCAGATACTATGGAATAATAGAATCTCTGGCATGATATGGCACCCTACACATAGGTATAAACCTAGTATGTGGTCTAGGCTGCTTCTTTTATTTGCTTATTTCTGACAAATACTTTACAGTTAGAAGATGCTCAGAGAAAGACATTAGGGGTGAGATAGCTTTAAAGGACAATGTGCAGTTTGAATAATGATTTGGAGAAGTTATGGAAAAGTGTGCCCTGTCCAGAGAATTTTGGTTATCCTTAGGCCTTGTTCAAGTATTGTAACCTCTCCATCTTCAGGACGGTGGATTGTGATTTAAAATGTGATGTGCATGCATAGACATACATTTATTCACATTCATTGAGATAATGTACAAGTGTGTGTGAGAGAGATATGGTAGAAATCTGTTGGTACTTTCTCAAGAGGTTATGTAATTCAGATAATGATTTTGAGTATATTGATGATAGAAAGTAATTTGTGCTGGCAATGTTAAGCTATCAGATGCAATCTAATACCAAGAGCATTATGAGATTTCTATATTTACTCATAATCTGACTGTAAATACTAGAAAAATACTAGAAACAGCCATATAATCCTATCATGAGCTAATTAAGTTGCAGTAAAGCATGTAAGAATTTTTTAAAATTATTTTTGCAGTGAATTCTGGAACTTGGTAATTTCCTTTAGATCTATGATAATAAATTTGCTCCAGAAGACACACACACACCCCTCCAAAAGTGGGTGGAAACGGTGCTGCTCCTTTGGTGAATAGCAGCCGGGCTGTGGTGATGGGGTCCTTTTACAGTGCTGAACCCTGCCTCTTCTGTCTTTGTCATTGCCTGCCTTCTATCTCTTTTCCGCAGTGCAGGAGTCAATAGCTAGAGCTGGCACATGAGAGGACTCCTATTTGTAGTCCTCTCAGGCTCTGCCTGATTTTTCTTCTTCTTGTTTTCCTCCTCTAAACCTAGGTGCGTCTTATGGTCCAAAAATGTGGTAGTATTGTTCCATTTATATATATCCATATTTTCTGCAGGCTGCAACAAAGAAGCAGAAATATGAAAAGATTAGTGAAAAGAAGATGTCTACGCCTGTTGAAGTTTTGTGTAAGGTACAAATTGTTTTAAAAATTTTAAGCCTTTGATAATGAATCATATTTTCTTTTATAAATAAGCCAATAATTTTGGAAGGTATAATTAATATTATATAGAAGTTAACTGCATGTATTACATAGTGAAATTGTCTTTACAGTAGTTATAACTGATTTATCTTTAATTTTTAGTGTCACTTTTTCTTTTGTCCATTACTTATCATTTTCCTAAAAAAGAATGATATAGAACTGAATTTCTAAGTATAAAAATTGTGGGATTCTGCCTCCAACTCTTGCTTTGATTTCTTCTGTTTACAGGGATTTCCTGCAGAATTTGCAATGTACCTGAACTACTGCCGTGGCCTGCGCTTTGAAGAAGCTCCTGATTATATGTATCTGAGGCAGCTATTCCGTATCCTTTTCAGGTTGGTCTTGTAGGATACTTTTGGAATGTAGAACAGTTTTAACAACAATGGTTGTTCACATGGTTAGCTTGGCTAGATAACATTCTGGACGTTTAGCTGAAAATATAAAAATACATAAAAGAAATTTGGATATACTAGAAATAGACTTCATTAGGAAGGGATCCTTTCCTGATACTGTATCAAAATGATTTTGTGTCTGGGTAGTCCACCTCTTATTGCACTGTGATGTCTGCTTTATGATTGACTATATTGGTCAGATCAGCCATTTTGAAACTAAACAAGCTGTACTCTGCAACAACCATTTTAAGAAGTATTTTCTTTGGTCTACAAAGGCTGGTTATATCATAATTTAGTCAATTCAACATAAACTATACTTGAAATTAGTACTGTGCTAAAACTGTTAGTGAATCTATTTTTTTTTTCCAGTGCTGAATTTGCTCAAAATTAATGTTGACTGCAGAGGAGGTTAAAGTGAGTGATCAAGATCGCAATAATCATACGTGGTCATTTGCAGAATTGCAGAAGTTTATCCATGGACTTAGTGCAGGGTTCAACTAAAAAAAGAGAAATGGGGATGAAGATCGGTATTCTCCATAGTCTGTTGAGATAGCCTCCAGGAATGAGTTGTCTTGTCTGATCAGCTGATTGGACCGAGTCTGCAAGATTAAAATCCCTCCTCCTTGCCAGGACACGCCCAGCTTTGACTCGGTCCTCAGTTGGATCAGACATGACAAGCCATTCTCTGCAAGCTATTTCTCTGACTTCCTGCGAATAACATCACAGTGAGTTTAAATTCTCCCATTTCATGATCCTTCAACTCCCATTAAGTCAGGGGGAGTTGAAGGGGATAAGGGATCTCCTCATCTTGCCAGCTGAGCTCTGCGATAAGCGCCGTGGATGAATGTCATTGAGCCCACCGCTTCCCCCTTACAAGCGGGTGTGTGTGTCTTATCTCATCGATCCCCAATTGTTGTAGGAAGACAGTTGCCTGTTATTCCCAGGAGCTAGTCAGAGCGCCTTCTTGAACCTCCACTTTAAAAAAAAGTTAGCCGGGCGCCATTTTGAATATAGCGTCTTCCCACCAGTTTACGGGCGCCATTTTACCAGCCATTTCGCACCGAAATCAAGAGCTGCGGCATTGTGAATAGAAAAGCGCCCAGGGAGAGACCTATGGCAGGGAAAATACCTCAGAAGCATCTGCTGCCAGCATCAGAAGCGCATTAAGGCTTGCCATCACCTGTGCCAGTCAGAAGCCTCGCGCTTCACTCCTCCGCACTAAGGGCACCAACAAAAGTGCCCCCCTTAACAGTCTTCCCAACTCTCTTTGGCAAGCGTCCTCATCAGTGGGCAGCCATCCAGAAGCCTTGCGCTTCCCCTTTTTGCTGCTCTGTTCTAATTAGGCCGTCCTGATTTGAACATCACGCTCAGTGACAGAAGCCTCATGCTTCCTTTTACAAAAAAAACAACCAAAAAAACACCAGGGGCCCAATAATTACCAGCCCAAAGATGTCTGACAAGGCGCCCTACGCTAAAGGCAAGAACCGATGCCCCTCCAATAAGGATAGCAACGACCATCCTTTTGTTACTGCCGCCAAGGGCCCCTCCGACACTTCATCTTCCACCTCAACCGTCGGTCACAGGAACAAACGCTTCAAGGCCACAGAGAGGGATGAAAGACGCAGGGACAAAGCCCTGGAGAATATGTGCAACAGATTCCACCAAAGGAGTGAGTCTGGCCCTCCCACATGTTCAGACAAGACACAGGGAAGGTGCTCACACTCCATCAGTCTGTCTTCAGGAGCCGCGGATGAACAATTGACACTGGCAGCCAGCGTTTTTTCTCCGGATCGGTCCCTCCTTTGGGGACCACAGTCTTCCCCATGTAGCGTTACCACCGCTGCCCAATCCAAGGTCAGTAGGCCCGCTCCTGAGGCCACCTTTACTCCAACCACGGCGGGACTTAGGTCAGAGGACAGTTTGGATATGTCTACCATCATTGTTGAGGCCGTTCAACAAGGTATTACCGCAGGCTTCGAACAGTATGTGCGACGGCCTGCTGCAGTTCCACGAGCATCGGATTTTCCCGATAGGAACACAGACCTCTTGTTTAGGGAGGAGGGATCCGACATCTCTTGACATGGACCTTCCTCCCCTAGACACTGACAGCACTTCCTGCATTGTGGAAGGTGATAAGCATAATGGATTGGAACTCTGAGATGATGAGGGCATGGCCCCAGACCAACCAACATTTGTCGGTCTCTTACAGCCGGGACTGTTCAAATCACTACTGTTCAAGGCCAAAAACTCGGTGGACCTGGGCAACCAGAGTGGGGACACCCCAGTTGCGGCCTCAAACACAGACCCCCTATTCACCAAGCCAACATCTGAGGCTCGGGTCATCCTGGCTCCAAAGCTCTTCGTGGACGTGACACAGCGACAATGCTGGCCCCAGAGACCGTACCAAGATAGGTCAGCTAGAGGCAGGCCTTTCTGACAGCCCTTTCGAGGGGGAGGGAGCAGCCCCTATAGACAAGCTAAATCTGGCCTCTGACCTTCCCATCGGTGGGCGATTGGGCCTCTTCACCGACCGATGAGATGAAATCATGTTGGATGCCTGGGTCAGGGAGACTATTAGACACGGACTCTCCCTGGAATTTCTCTCCATCCCACTGAGGTTTTTCATCCCTTGTCCAGTTTCTAAAGACCATTTCAAGAGGGCCCTCATGGATTCGGCCATTTTTCACCTTTTGGAGATAAGGCCATACAGCTGGTTCCGCAGGATCAAATAGGGCAGGGATTCTACTCAAACTTGTTTATAGTCCCAAAAGCCTTGGCTGGGTGGAGTGCCATTCTAGACCTTAAACGCCTAAATAGGCACCTGCTGTTTCACAGGTTCAAAATGCAATCCTTACAATTGATTCTTGGCAGCGTTCGAGGGGGTGACTTCCTCACCTCTATAGATTTAACAGAGACCTACCTGCATATTCCAATTCGGCTGGTACATCGTCAATTTCTTAGGTTCTGTTATGCAGGTACTCACTTTCAGTATAGAGCCCTACCCTTCGGACTCTCCTCAGCACCGAGGGTATTCACTAAGGTACTAACAGCTCTAATGGCCCACATTAGACCCTGGCCAATCCGCCTCCTCTGTTACCTGGATGATATACTTATCCTCTCATCCTCAGTCAGGCAAAAGAGGATATCAGGGTAACAGTAGACATTTTACAGGAGCATGGCTTCTCCATTAATGTAGAAAAGAGCCACTTCTCTCCTTTTACTCACATCCTCCACTTAGGGGCGATCATAGACTCACTTGAGGGTAGGGTTTACCTATCACAAGACAGACAGGATATTATCAGGGACATTGTGACCCAGATTCAAAGAGCGTAAGGTTCCTATCACGCTACTTTCCACCCTCTTGGGGAAGATGGTGTCCGCTGTTGCCATCACACCATAGGCGCGATTACACACACGAACCCTACAATGATTTCTCTTGCCCTTTCAGAAAGCAGGACGCAGCAACTCGCAAGCTCGAGTAGCGGTTCCTCCAACGGTCTTACGGTCCCTGACCTGGTGGCGCTCCCATGCAACCTCCAAGGGCTTCCTGTTCCAGGAACCCCATCGTCTTGTAACCACAGAAGTAAGCCTCTCGGGTTGGAGAGCACACTCCCAGTCGAACATGGTCCAAGGGCTGTGGTCACAGCTCGAACAACAATGGAGCATCAACTGGCTGGAACTCCAGGCTGTCTACTTGGCGCTGTGGCAGCTATGACACCACGTATCAGGCAAGCATTTCCTTGTCCTCACGGACAACATCTCCACAAAGGCGCACATCAACAGGCAGGGGGCACCAGATCCCAGTCACTGCAGCTGGAGGCACAACTGATCGGACTTTGGGCAGAATGCAACTTACTTTCCCTTTCTGCAGACCACATCTCCGGGACGGAGAACACGATGGCAGACTGGTTGAGCAGAACAGTGATCGATCCAGCGAAATAGAGCTTGGACCCGGAGGTCTTCAGCGATCTGGTGCGGCTCTTTGGCCTTCCGGCGGTCGACCTCTTTGCCACCCCCAAGAATGCACAGCTGCTGAAATTTTCCTCCAGGTACCCATCTCCAGGGGCAGAACTCATGAACGCACTCCGCTGCCCGTGACCACCGGGGCTCATGTATGCCTTCCCCCACTGATCCCAAGGGTTACCAACAAGATTTGGCAGGAGAAAGCGGATACTCCTTCTGGCTCCCCATTGGCCTAGGAGGCCTTGGTTCGCCGTCTTTATGGCCATGTCAGTGTCTCCTCCTTGGAAGATTCCCACCAACTCATCCACACTCCGCCAGGGGGCCCTGAACCACCTGGACCCGCTATGGCTTCAGCTGACCGCCTGGCGCTTGAGTGGAGCGCCATGAGCAGGGTCAACTATTCTGCATCCGTCATTGACACCATCCAGTCTTCCAGGAAACCATCCACGGAACGGATTTATTCGGCCACCTGGAAAGCCTTTTGCACTTGGTGTGCGACACGGTCATTGTCCTCCCTGGCCATAAAGATGGTCCAAATCCTGGACTTCTTACAGGAAAGGCTAAACAAGGGGCTTTCGCCCAACACGTTGTGGAAGCAGGTGGCGGCACTGTCCTCGGTTCTTTCCTGTGGCATACTTGAATCCTTGGCATCGCATTCTGATATAAAATGGTTCTTACGCGGGGCAGCCAGTCTCCGACCTCCCGCAGTGCACAGGTACCCAGTTTGGGACCTACTCAAGGTACTGACTTCGCTCACGGGAGCCCCATACGAACCACTTTGCTTCGCAAGCATGCGGCACCTGACCTGTAAGGTGGCCTTTCTCATTGCTGTAACAACAGCTAGATGTATTTCTGAATTGGCGGCTCTATCCATACGTTAGGATCTGTGCCTATTCCACATGGACAGGGTGGTATTGAGACTGGACACCTCCTTCATTCCAAAAGTTAATTCATGGTTCCACCGGGCGCAGGAGCTCATTTTGCCGAATTTCTGCCCAGTTCCTTCTCATCCGCTTGAGTGTCAATGGCATATCTTGGATGTCGGGCGGGCACTGCGGATCTACATTAAACGAACTGCTTCTGTATGGAAGACAGAATCTCTTCGTTTCTTTTCAACCTACCTCCCTCGGAACCAAGGTGTCCTCTTCAACGATCAGCAGATGACTCCGGGACGCCATTGCAAGGGCCTACGATTTGCAATCTATTTCCAGTCCTACACGCCTGACCGCTCATTCTACGTATAGCACAGCTACATCTGCCGCGTGGGCTACTCAGGCCTCCATTGGGGAGATCTGCAGGGTGACCACATGGACCTCTTTATCGCCATTCATCAAGCACTATAAATTGGATGCCTTTGCGTCAGCGGAGGCTGCCTTCGGGCGCCGGGTTCTACAGCAGGTCTTGCATTCTCACTAATTATTGACCCTGGCTCACTTTCACTCCTGCAATGGGATGCCATGCTTTGGTATGTCCCATTCCTGGAGGCTATCTCAACAGACTATGGAGAAGGGGCGTTGGTCTTACCTGATACGCTCCTTCTCATAGGGTTGAGATAGCCTCCAGTCCCTCCCTTTGAATGTCCGTTCGCTGTTTTCCTCTTGTTCTGGATATTGTTTTTGGACCTACTAGGTTGGAGCTGCCCAGGAACTACTATGGCTTCATGTTGGGTCTGCTCTTTATCCTCGTCAAAGCTGGGCATGTCTTGGCAAGGAGGAGGAATTTTAATCTTGCAGACTCGGTCCGATCAGCTGATCAGACGAGACAACCCAATTCCTGGAGTCTATCTCAACCCTATGAGAAGGAGTGTATCAGCTAAGACCAATGCCCCTTTGAGGCATTTTCAGAAGGTCAGTGAAGAATATCTGTTTATTAGTAGTAGAGTAAGATGCAGGTTCATTCCTTAATGCCACCTAGTGAGTTGCGACTTCAGCCTTAATGTTAAGTGTAGAATGCAAACATTTCTATTGTGGATTATCCCTGGAGGCTTAGAATTTAGCCAGGTGTACCTTTCTGGTGAGCTGCAGAATCAATTGAAAGAGATGTATTAAAAATGAATGAATAGAAGCAAAGTAGTTTAGGAAGAGAGTTGGCAGGAGGGGAGGTGAAATGTTTAACAAAAGCATTGATGTTTTAAATGCACAGCAATATCATCTATTAATAATAAATGGTGTGGTATAGAACAAATGTGCCAGAGTAAGTTATTGCAGTTTATGGATTAGGTCAGAGAAACAAGTAAGCAATGCAGATGGTGTTTGGAGGTTCAGAGACTTTGAAAAAGCATTTTCATGATTATGTTCAGAGGGTGAGGGGCTATGTACTGAAAGGTTTCATCTCAAGAAACCTTTTTCTTTGACAGTGCAACCCAATATGCAGCTAGATGGGATCATTCTCTGGGGGAAAATCAGCTGAGTTCTGATAATATTAGTGTCTATGAAGAAATACATTTGCTATTCTTCTGTAACACTTTTGCAGTAATGTGCAATATATGTGCATATGAAACTGTGTCTAGTTGGGTTGATTGACAGTTAGCACTTTAAAAGAAACATTATAAACCTGTATGTGCTTACTCTGAAGCTAAGTCTCATTGTATTCACTGATTGTATTCCCAGATAAATGAGTGTAAAATTGTGATCTAAGAGTAAGTAGGAAATTTTCTTTTCATAGCAAAAGATCCAATAGTAAGGTTGTAAATTGGCCTTCTTTAAATCTCTACAGGTGAAGAATGACTTCTTGTCATGTACAGAGTGAGATTACCCTGTCTTCTCTCTGTTTGAAATAATAATAATAATAAATTATAAAGGCAGAACAGAGTAGAACTCTCTGGAACGAGACTGTGAAGAATCAGCAGCCTTTTTATGTTGAAGATCTCCAAAACATTGGGTAAGTCCAGGGAATCAAAGCAAAGGATAATTTGCTCCAGGAAAATCTTTCTCCAGTGTGCTGAGCAGAAAATTCAAGGAAAGGATTAATTCTGCCTTTCTGCCCTGAGACTGAGTCATTCAGACTGGTCATGCCTACGTGCCTCCTCAGTTTCGACTCAGTCTTCGCCCAGCAGAGACGCATTGTGAAGAACGGCTTCAGATTTCGAAAGTTTCCTTTTCTTTGGATTCTCTACAGACTAGATAAGTTTGCGGATCCATGTTCAATCGTTGGAGGAGCGATCTGGGGGTGGCTTCCCGTCCATCCGGTAAGCCACCGAGCCGTCTCAAAGGAGAACCGAGGTCCCTGCCTTGCCTGTGCTTAAGTGGAGGGGGGCTAAATCGCTGTTCCAGCTCAAACAAAAGAGCTGAGGCCCCTATCACTGTCCCACAACTCTCAGGGGACTCAGTCAGTGCCCATGGTCATACCCGGGCATACCAATACCAGCAAGCACGATTGGCGCTCTTAAAGCCGAGGCAGCAGGGTTCTATTAGAATGAGTCTGCCTGTAATTGGAAGCCCCTGGAATCCAAAATGGCGACTCCCACGCTTTCAGGTAGTCAGGAAGAGCTGACTGCGAGCGGGGTAGACAGGGATGCCCCTGCAAAAGCCCCTATGATCAGAGGAATCTCCTCAGGCCAAAGAGCGGCCATTAAAGGAGCAGTGGCATGAATAAGGCTAAAGCCTTGCCTGCCAAAAAGGGCACTAAGGCAGAAGAAAAGGATGCCAGAAGGCCATCGACAAGGAAATGGCCTTTAACAGCAGAAACAGATTTTCATTCCAATTCCTCATTTGCCTACAGCAGAAACAGGTTGGCACCCTCCTCCAATGAAGTCAACTGTGATGCCAGAAGCTACCATTACCTCCATAGCAGCGGGGCTCTGCTCAGGGGAGGACCAGGGGTGTAAAATATCTGACCAACTAACATCTCTGATCTCAGAGACAATTGTGCAAGGAATTGCTGCAGACATGCAGCAGGAATGCCAAACTGTCTCTGTGCCACCTGAGGCTCCTCTTATCTGAGCAAACATCTGGCATCCCTGGCCCAGACGGATTGAATGGCCTTTCAAGGCCTTCAATAACAGTCTCCATCCAGAACAGGGAATCCCTCTCAGATGATGAGGATCCCAAGGATCTAGTGTTGTCAGAGGATGAGGGCATGGCCCTGGATCCTCCAACCTTTTCAGGGCTGTTTCATCCTAACCTCTTTTAAGTCCTTAATCTACAAGGCAAAAACCACTGCCCACTTGGAAGCTGACTCAGTTACATCGGAGTCAACCTTGGACCTTTCAAACCTGAGCAATTTGATCTTTTCCAAACCAACAATTGAAAGTGAGAAGATTCCCTCACCCAAACTTTTTCAAGATGTGATTAATCCAATCCAGCAGCATATCCCCCACCAAATGCAACTGAGAAGAAATTTTACAATGTGGCTTCACACCTTTCTGAGGACCTGCAACCAACGGTGGACAGTCCACTTGTGGCCCTCACATCCTCCACTGCTCTCTCTACTGATGCAGAGATCCCTGAAAACTGAGGACACGAATGTGGAGCTGACTCTCTACAAGGCTCACAAGGTGGTAGCCTGGTCAGTCAAGGCAGCAACTGCGGCGTCCTTTAACAGATCCTCCTTGCTCTGGTTTCACCAGTTGGAAGCGAGAGTACCACCTGAGAACACTCAGTGATGGAATTTTTGGCTGATGCCACCTTGAATGCCACCAAGTTTGCTTCTAGGGCCATTGCCTCCTCGGTAACTGGTGACTCATGATGGTTTAATTCCCCAGTTCTGGACCTGTTCACCATTCTGTCCAGTAGCCAGCTTCCCAGGTTCTATACCAGGTTTGCGACAACGGGGGTAGAGGGGGTCAATGTAGTCTGCAGCCCATGGTCCCGAGGGCTTCTGTACGCCTTTCCTCCTCTTCCCCTCATTCCAGGGATAATCAGGAACTGTTGTCAGAGAGAGCAGAGATCTTGCTCCTGGCCCCCCACTGGTCCAGAAGACCATGGTTTGCTGACCTGATCAGGCTGTCAGTGTCCCGGCCATGGAGGATCCCTCAGGACAGAATCTCCCTCAACCAGGGGTTCTGGTCCATCCAGAGCTGCAATGGCTCCAGTTGACTGTCTGGCATTTGAGCGGAGTGTCCTGAGTAGGGACAATTTCTCCTCCAGGGTGATACAGACTACCCAGGCCTCGAGGAATCCATCCACCAATAGGATTTATGACACAACTTGGAAAATCTTTTGCACATGGTGTTCCAAGGCTGGTATTGATCCCACATATGTGTCAGTGGCCCAGATCCTGGAATTCCTCCAGGACAAGGGTCTGTGCCCCAACACTATATGCAGGCAGGTATATTCCTGCAGAGACGTAGAATCAACATCCGACAGTGCGCAACTTCAAGGGTGCAACTAACTTGAAGCCCCTAGTGGTACATAGGTACCCTCATTGGGACCTACCCAAAGTCCTGCAGGCTCTCACTGCTGCATCCTTTGAACTGCTCCGTTCAGCCAGTCTGCGCTGTCTTACCCTAAAGGTAACCTTCCTCATGACCATCATATTGGCTAGATGGATTTTGGATAAATTTCTATAAGGGAGGACTGCGTGTTCCACTCAAACAGGGAGGTCTTGTGGCTGGATCCCACCTTTGTTCCCAAGGTGAATTACTTGTTCCATAGGGCACAGGAAATAATTTTGCCTGACTTCTGTCCGGGCCCCTCCCATGTTCTGGAGAAGTGGCACACATTGGATGTTAGGAAGACCCCCCAAATTTACATTAAAAAGGTTTCCTCTCTCAGGAAGACAGAGTCACTTATTTGTGTACTTCCAGCCCTCCACACTAGGCAAAAAGGTCACTCCATCGACCATGGGCAGATGGATTCAAGCATGTATCGCAAAAGCATACCAGCTCCAGGCACTTCCAGTGCCTCAACGTGTGACAGCTCATTTCACCAGGAGCATGGCCACTACGGCAGTGTGGGCAATACAGGCCCTCATCAATGAGTTCTGTTGAGCAGCAACATGGTCCTCTCCATCACCGTTCATTAGGCCCTACAAACAGGATGCCTTCAGCTGAAGCGGCTTTCCGCAGACGGGTGCTGCAGAGGGTGCATACTGCTTCAGGGACTCAGGACCAGACCAATACCCCCCCTTTCCTTGAATTCTCTGTTCAGCACACTGGAGAAAGTGCGTTGGTTTTACTTGATACACTCCTTGGTGTGCTGAAAGAGAATCCAATCCCACCCTGCCGACCGTCTGATCCAGGAGTACAGGAGTGGCCAGACCAAACACTGGTGAGATGTCAATTCAATAGCTGTGTCTTTATCCAAACTGGGGAGGCACACAGGGGTAGGAGCCATGACCAGTTTGAATGACTCAGTCTCAGAGCAGAAAGGCAGAGTTAAGCCTTTTCTTGGAGTCTCTCTCAAGTGAAGAGAGAAGGAAGAGAAAAAAAGAAAAAAAGATGGAAAGGAGAGGAAAAAGAAAAAAACATGAGAGGGAGAGAAAGAGTAATGAGAGGGAGAAAAGGGGAGAAAGAGAGAGAAATGGGAAAATGATAGAGGGAGAGAATGAGAGAGAGTGAAATAGATGAGAAGGGTGAAAGAAAGAAAGGACGAAAGAAAAAAAGGGGAGAGGAGCAGGAAAAAGAGAAAAACAGAAATGAGAGGGAAGATGGGGAAGAGATAGACCCATTTCCCACAGAAAAAAAAAGCTGCAAAACCTGAGTAGGCATGGCTAGGGGGGGGGTTGTCATGTGACGGGTGGAAGTGGCATTGAGTTGGCCATGCCTATCCAGGTTTTGTGGTTCCCGGTGTTTTCTATTTTGTGAAAAACTGGTCCAAATGGTTCTTTGAATGTTTAAGGTTGCACACCTCTGGTATAGAAAGCCAGATAAAGTGTTTGGAAAAGATAAGTTTTTGTAATCTTCTTACTCGTGGTTCCTTTGTCAATACTGAAGACAATGGATGAATGAGGTCATAAAAAGAGTGTTCAGCTGAAAGCACTGCACTGCACTGCACTGCACTACAATATATTGCCATCTTTCTAATACCACATCCCTTTACTTAGTAATCCCTTGTTATAAATTCTTAGGAAAGTTTATTGAATTATAATGGGCATCATGTGGCCTTTAGAGAGACATTGAGAGGAACAGCTGCATTTGTGGCAAGCAGGAGGCAAACTATTTGGCATGGGTCCTAGAATGCTATAGCACCAAGGTAGTTGGATTTCTTACGTAGGCCTTATTTTGGACATTCCTTTCTTTGTGATATGGTAATAAGAACAGAATTCAAAAGAGATCAGATGGTCTCTCTGCATGGTATCCCTTTTGATTATTTTTTACTCTTTGGGGTTTTGTTTTAAATTTTTCATCCCAGGCCTCTAAATGCAATTCGTTAAAATACGGCAATCAACTGTTTTGTCAACAAAACTACAATCATTCTACAAAATGAAAGAGAACATAGCTCAAAGTGATGTTAATGGGGAGAATTATGGCAATTAGTCTTGTGGCAAGATGGTGAGGCTGAAGGGATCAGCAGAAGGAAAGGAGAACTAATCACAATTTGTATATCTGATCTCTCACTTTAGGTATGAGTGAACTTGCTCAGGATTCATATTTTCGTTTGGCTGATAGCTTTTTCTGCTAAGCAGCATTAGTTTAAGTACAAAGTACAGTGGGGCAAAAAAGTATTTAGTCTGATTCTTTCCAAATCAGACAATGTGATTGTCTGCATTTGTTTCCACATTTTGTCTCTCATAGTTGAGGTATACCTATGATGACAATTACAGGCCTCTCTCTTATCTTTTTAAGTGGGAGAACTTGCACAATTGGTGGCTGACTAAATACTTTTTTGCCCCACTGTAGATCCCATGCCTATGCTGCTGGAGACTGGAGTTTTTCAGCCACTAAAAAGTAGCTGCTCATTCATAGCATATTCTCATTTTCAGTTTTATTGTATTACCTGATTTCCCCCTTCTCTTCCTGAGAGAAATCAAGAAAAAATGGCTTATGCAACCAGTAACTAGTGAAATCTTCTCCAAAGTATGGTTCCCTGGGGGATTGTGAGCTGACTCTTAACATTATTCAA
This sequence comes from Pseudoxenodon macrops, assembly GCA_032467955.1. Classification (NCBI taxonomy): domain Eukaryota; kingdom Metazoa; phylum Chordata; class Lepidosauria; order Squamata; family Pseudoxenodontidae; genus Pseudoxenodon; species Pseudoxenodon macrops. The sequence goes on from JANHFT010003952.1 coordinate 28,786, forward strand.
AAAGAAACTGGTTTTCTTTGGTAAAATAGAGAGCACTCAATTCTTGCTCAGAACCTGACAATGCAAACACATGTTTCCTTTCAAAGCCACACAGTCCTGCATTTGAGAGACTGAAGACCAGCTGGGCCAAAACAGCTAAACCTCATAAGTGATTTGGACTGAAGAAATTGCTGGAAAATTCCAATCTGGTGGCACAAGGGCAAATACGTGGAGCTAAAAGAAGTATGGTGTAGGAGGAGGAGAATGACGAAGACAGGAAAGAGAATCCCGAATATAGTAAAAGCTGAGGGATGCTTAAATGTTCTTGATAGTATCTGATAAGAATATTGTGTGTTGCCCTTCCTAACATGAATATTCTTTAATTGACAGCTTCTGTTAAAAATGAGAGAACAAATAAAATAAAATAACTGTTCAGCTGCTCTGAACTCTGTATCCATAAATATCCACTGTCTCATTTAGTGAGTCTTTTGAAAATTAAACAAAATCCATTTTGATTAATTCTAAAATATTACTAAAGTTCTATGCATGAATTTTATGTAAATGCATACCATTCTGGATATTTTTCATTTTCAATTTTTCTTCAACTTGCCATTATTTCTTTTAAATAATTTAATACTTTGTACAGGAGATTTGCTGCTAAAGTTTAGTGACAAATGAAAGAGCTATGAGGACTCATAGCCTTGTATAACCTGCTTATTTGCCTGGAAAATGTATTATATAGACAGCAATTCACCAATATAGTTGCTTAAGCCACTGATCAGGTGATTGATATTATAATAGTTATAATTTATAATATGGGTAGTATAAATTATAGCTATTGAGCCATATTTTTCTGTCACATCGGTTTGGGATAATTCTGAAGAGATGTTTGCAGTCCACTAAGATAAGAGTGCTTGTTTCCATTAGATCTTATGAATGTGATATATTCTGAGTAAATTTATCATTATGTACATTGAAGATACTTCTTTTATGATTCTGCACAATAAATATCCTCATCATTGGTCTTTGGCTGGAAACACCAGCACAGAATTAACGATCTTGTCCCCTACTTGTATTCTTAAGGAGCCCTACTTTTTAAGTAGAAAAGTTCTCCTTAAGAGGTTTAACTGTTTTAAATAGTGGCATGTTGGTCTTCTTGTAACTTTGAGGATAAAGTAGTTGTGCAATAATGATTTGGAAATGTTGCACTCTGTGTGAATTGACAAACCTGTTCCTGAAATGTGTATAATTACATTGCTCTATTTTTAACAATAGATGCTTCTCTTTAGGACTTCTTAATAGCAATATCATTTAGACTTATATACTGCTTCACAGTGCTTTCCAGCCCTCTCTAAGGAGTTTACAGATTCAGCCTATTGCCCCTAACAATCTGGGTCCTCATTTTACCAAACTCGGAAGGATGGAAGGCTGAGTCAACCTTGAGCCTGGTGAGATTCAAATTGCCAAATTGCAGTCAGCTTGTAGTCAGCAGAAGTAGCCTGCACTACTGCATTCTAACCACTGGGCCACCGTGGCTCAGTTTAGTCTGTTGGAATTTATATATTCCATGATACATACCGATGAACCGTCATGTGATGTGTCCCGTTCTAACTCTCTTGTTTCTCTTGTTTTCCCCGCAGATTACCATTATCTTTAAATCCTACCAAGACTGTACTGACCAGAAGGTGTATCAGGCAGTAACCGATGATTTGCCAGCAGCTTTTGTAGATGGCACAACTAGTGGTGGAGATGGGGACCCCAAAAGCTTGCGTATTGTGGAAAGAGTGAGTGGCAAATATGTGGAAATGCATGCTAGGTATATTGGAACTACCGTGTTTGTGCGCCAGCTTGGCCGTTACTTAACACTATCCATTCGCATGCCAGAAGAGCTAGCCCTGGCTTATGAGGAGAGCCAGGACCTGCAGCTCTGTGTGAATGGCTGCCCTTCCAGTGAACGCATTGATGACAGCGGGCACCTTCCTTTACCAGTGATGGGGCAGCTCCTTCCTTCTGGTGCTTCAAGTCACACCCGTTCTATATATACACTGGAGAGTGCAACCACCAAGTGCCATGAGAAGATGCTGCTGAAGGACATCTATTTTCATTCTTGTGTGTTTGATTTACTCACTACCGGTGATGCCAATTTCACAGCTGCTGCACACAGTGCCTTGCAGGATGTTGAGGCGTTACATCCGAGGAAGGAGAGGTGGCACATCTTCCCCAACAATGAGGGCAGTGTTCAGGGGGGAGAATTTGGACTTGGACTTGGACTTGTAGGCTTTCTGCTTCTTGTGTTTTTGTAGGATCCTCCCCTCTTTGGTGGTTGTTGTAGAGAACAAAGTTTTAAAATATATATTGTCATAATATATTAAGAACATATATGTATATACCGTGTATATGAAGGGATGCTTTTTTGTCCTGGGACATCCAGAGGATTGTATATAATTGTGTTATCTTTTTTCTTATGTATGTTGGATGTAATATTCTTTTGATTGTAATATTTTTTTGCTTTGCAGTTGGTGAAACATTTTATAATGTCCTCTCATCAGGACCTAATAGAAAGCACTTTATTTTTTATATATTAACTATTTATGTGTATCTAGGTAATATGTAAAACATATATCCATCTGTACATATATGATACCCAGTATGCCCTCCAAGTATTGCCTAGCTTAATTCATACACTTATAAGTTTTATTTGATTCCTTTTCATTCTTTTTTCCCATTCTTTCGACCAGTTATGGCAACGCAAGAATTTAGCTAGGTAGATAATGTAGACCTAGGTCTAAGACAAGCCTAGGACTTAAATTGGACCCTGAGCCAGTAGCCTCCATTTCATAGGAATGCAGCAATTATTGGCCATCAGCCCTCAGCATTAGTGCATTCACTACTGCATCTTATTGTTTACTGATGCAGCAAATCTCTGCTTCCTTCCAAGAATTGCTTTTTAGGATTAAAAATTGTACTTGGATTCTAGTATACAAGTACAAAATAAACGTTTTCTGTGAATTTCACGAAGGACACGCATAGAAAGCTGTGTCTCTTTTCTTTCCAGGTGTATTTGAATGAGGCCTAAAGACTTTCCAAAACTTTTTGGGGTGGGCTAGGACTCAAATCTCATATCTATATGGATGTCTTCAAGTGGTTTGTATTAAATGTTGTACTCTAAAATAGTGGTAGGCCTTACTTGCTTAATTTTACTCCAAAACATTTTTGCAACAACAACAAAAAAACCATAAAAACTGTTAATGAGCATAATTTTTGAATTGTCTGAAAAGAAAGGTAGAAAATTAAGAAAATGGATATTGCTCAGGAGGTTAGGACTACTTAATTATCATTCCTTTGTCAATTTTAGCAAGTTGCTGAACTGCAAGACTCTGCATTGGTCTAAGTACAAACATACACATAAACATTATTTTGGATGTGTAAAACACTGGCAGTTTTGATGCATTACAATCTACTCTATTATATGATGCATCTATGATACAAGCTGCAGCCAATAAGAATTTAATGACACAATTAAAACTTTTGGGTGCCCAAATGCCATTTTGGGTGCCCAAATGCCATTTTGGTTTTTTTTTCCTTTTGTGTCATTGACAAGACTGCGTAAGTGTTCCATACTTAACAGTGTTTTATTTCCTGTGTGAACATAGCTCCTTCCAACACTTGCTAGAATTGTTGCACTTAGGTCCTTAAAATATACTCTAGGCACAGAGGAAATCTATATAAAACATTCACTGCCAGCTGAACAAGCATTTTTACTTTCTTATTAGCAGAATATCATTTACCATGCTAGCAACTAGGCTGACAACAAGGCTGCTTCAGACCATTTCAGGTTAAATGTGATTTAAGGATTGCTGGAGTTTCTAGTGACTAAAAACACTCAGCTTTAGCTACACTTAATGAAGAACAATCAGCAAAACCAGGCATTGTGTTAGGAAGGCATGGTGGTTCCTTGGACTGTGTAAGTACATGCTCCTTTGGACTTTAGTGGCTGATCTGGGAATGGATTGCTTATGTTTCAAGCAGGGCTTTTACCCAGCATTTGAGACTGGAAGTGTCAAAGATTGAAGCTGCCACCATCATCCCTGTCCCTGGATTTAGTTGCATTGTCCTTCCATGTGCTCAATAACTTTCATTGAGGTGGGAAAACATTGGTTTGTAATACTGATTGGAATTGTATCCTAGTTATGCACATATTTCTAGCTTGCTTGGCTTGGATTCATGATATGCAAGTTCTTGTTGAGCTTGAGTAAATCCTCCATGTCTGCTTTAAAGTGACAGCAGCATAATAGTATAAGCTTTTACTTAAAGTCACCAAATAACAAGCAAAATTACTTGCTAGTTTGTATGTTCAAAATGTGCCTAATGTCAGTGTGTTAGAATGAACTTGAGGTTCAGTTTTTGTGGCTCAAGTACATGACTTAGTTTTTGCAGCTACAAAATGTTTAAAATTCTGCCTTTGGTCAGTTGTTAAGGCAATAAGGCAACATAGAATATGAAGCCAACCTTAGTGTATTTCTCCTTCCCCTGTTCCCTTTCCAGTCTTGTATGGAGAGAGACATGATGGTCTTAGAATAGTTGAATTTTTTCATATTTTTATGTGCCAAGTGAAAAGGTATTTGTGGAAGAAGTCTGGTTAGACAAGTCTAGAGTTGTAGCTACAATGTAAGCCCATTGTAAACAACAGGTGTATGCTAATTTTCTGCATTCCCAAAATGTGCTGACAAAAATGCACAACAAATAACTAAAAACTATGAAATCCAGAGATGAATCCTATTTTGGAAATGTTGGCATTGGGAATTCTTTTTGCTTCTTGTCCTACTGTGCGATTTCTTAAGAAAACGTTGTTCGCACATGTTGGTTCTTAAAAGTCCACCATAGCCAAAAGAACTGTTAATGCCAAACATGTATAGTTTGAAGCTAGTGAGTGGTCTCTGGGAGAAAAATATATACTTAGAGGGAACACTGGTTTTCACAGTCAGATAGTCCAACTGACTGTTTCTTTTAGAAGGCTTCAGACTTATGCTTCAGAAAAATATATAAAACAAAACCCACAGTATGCCCAATATTTTGCAAACCGTTTTAGATGTGCTTCATGGCTATACTATTAAGTATATGTTTGTGTGAAAAAGAAAAGTGACCGTGCAGTGTATACTTTAAATTATGATAGAATAATAAAAGTTACATATCATGCTGTGGAATGTTTGTGCCATTACTGACCCCTGCTGGTTGCCAGTATATAATAGTTGGTGACTATTAATGCAACTAAAGGTGTGTTCCAATCAAATCCAACCAATCTCCAAATTTTGAGAGGAAAATGCAGTGCCTGAAACCAAAACAACAGCTTATCGAGACGAGACTAAAGCCCCACAGAGCAATTAAGTGAACACTGAAGCTTCATGAATAATGTAATGGTTTGGGGTGCTGCAGACAGCCAGACGCTGTGTCTGCAAATATCAACTACCTTCTTCCATAAAAATAAGGATGGGAGTGGGAGGCATGGATTCAATTGTGATTGACAAGTCCATTTACTAATTGCAGGATTAATGCCAATGTTGGAAGAGTTCTGTAGGAGGTGTTTTGTGGGGGATGGAGGGTGGAGAGTTTAATAAAACAATCACACTTGACTCCTTTGGAGAAATAAATTGCCTGGGGCAAGGATGGTGAAGAGCACCCGTTGTGATGAACTAGTTCTTTCCAAGGGGCTTTAGGGGATCACTGCTTCTCTTAGGACAAACTAACTGTTGATGAACTTTAGCTGAATGATGCTTATAAAAACTGCTCAAAATATTTGCTTGAATTGTGCCCTTGAAGCAAATGTTAAAGGATATCATTTTCTTGTAGCATGTTAAAATATTTTGTTGATTTTGTCCTAATGAAAATTGTCATTTTGTTTTAAGCAGTAATGAGGCAAATAGTTCACTTTCTATCGATATGTTTTTTTTTAACAAAACAAAATTTTACAATAAGAATTTATTTTATACAAACATGCCTGAACCCGTCTCTAATTTGACAGGACTGTCTGATTGTGATATCCTTTTTAAGTTATTGGAACTTTTTCGAAAAAGGTTCCAAATCTTGCAGTTTCTCTTCAGTTAGGTAAGTTTCATCCCTCCACAGGTGCTTAATGTTCATTCAAATGAGTATGCCCCCAAGATTCACTGTTTTGGACCTTTGCAAGCTAATTAATGAGAGCTAGACTTCTTGCCTTGGATTGGGCAGGCAACCTCTGAATTGTTCCAAGCCCCAAAAGCTTTTACCCAAAGTCTAATTCAGTACCCAATGGAATTTTGCAACCAGTAGGCTTTCCTCACCAAAACAGTCAAGTTAAATGAATCAATATATGATACTCAATATTTCTGATATGTAGAAAACAACTTGTGGCTCTGTCCACAAGCATCAGCTCTGAAGGGCACTTGAGTGAATCTGCCCATCGGACCTGATTCTTGTGGGCAGAGCCATGAATTTCTTTCTGCATATCAGAAATACTTTTTATTGTTGCTATATATATATATAACAATAATAACAATATTGATTAAAAAGCAATCTTCTCTGAAGGAAATCTTTCTTCTCCAAGGCTAGAATTCTGCCTGACATTTTTTCTAGCTCTGCAGAGAAAGCACTGCTTCAAAAGAAAATGGAAGGTATTACACTCTTCTAGTAGCATTGCTTAATTGCTTAAAATCAAGAATGATTTGGAAAGATCAAAACCAGAATTAAGGTGTGTGGTTCTGTGGTGGTAGCTCCTTTCCTTTTAGGAAAATGATGTCTGATTGCCTACTATTTGTCTCATCTTACAGGATCATCAGATGCATTAAACTCAAAAATCCATCAATTAATTTATCTCCTATCAATAGAGAACATTCTACCGAGATGTATGGGTCCATGCATGGGCTGTAATGCAGTAATGAAAAGTTGTTTTATGAAGGCCCTCTCCTCACCTTAGGGAAATTTGCAAGTGGCCACAGATTCTGTGAAAAAGTCTTAGGCTTTGTGGATCAAATTATCGTTGCCATTACAAAATATGTGTTGTCAATACCAAAGCTGGATTAATGGCCATCTTCTGAGTCAAAACACTGTTGTGTCCAAAACCAACAGTTGCCTCATGTGAAGTAGTTGCTGTGATCTAGCATGAGTTACTTCCAATGTTTATTGTGATAAATGATGGGATCATTTATGTTTATATTAGAAATTATTTCACCATCTTTGACTCTAAAGAATGTACATGTATACAGTGTTCTTTACCCATTATGTTGCAGGTTTGTTTTGATATATCTATTATAAGGTCATTATTGTATTAAAAGAGTCTGTGCACATTAAAATGCCACATTTTTCTTAAGTGTCCTCTAGTTTAATTTTAAAAAAGTGCAGAATTATGCAAGCTATTTTAAGGGAATCTTTGCCATCTCTTGTGGAACTTTTCTGCAAGCTTCCCTGTTGTTTTATGACTGGTAAGATGCATAAAGATTCATGCATTATCTTTTTTCCAAAAATAAGAGTATCTTCAGTGCCTATGTCTGGCAACATTAACTAAAATTACATTTAAACAACCCCAGCAATGATTAAAGCAGCCCAGAAACAGCCAGTAGCACTGAAGCAACCACAACTTCATAAAATTTCAATCCCTTGGAAGTTAATTCTGTAAATTAGCCAATTTTAGGTACCTTGGTTCAAAAATTGTTGCACTATTATGCACCATTTTGCCCAGGTAAAGGACATGACAAATGTTTGTGGTATATAGATTACTCATCAGTAAACTCAGTATTCAATTTCACTTGAAGTCTTGGTTGCCTTCAACGTGGTTCAACAAACATTGCAGAAATTAAAAAAAAAGACATTACCAGAGAATGGATAGTCATAAAAAATGTCTGAATAAGTTTGGATTGAAGTTGCAATATTCATCTTACTGAAGAAACTGCTGGGTTTCTCATGACAAGGCTGGTTTAACAATGCCAATAAATTGGGAACCTCTAACATAGGTCCATTCCCAAATTACAGTGCCAAGATTTACCTAGATATAACATAATTCTGTTAGTCATCACTTTGGATGCTTCATAAATTGCAGAACCAAGTAGCACACCTTGAAAAATGTTAGAATATTTATGCATATAAAGATTAATTATGATTCACATCCACAGTATCCTTCCCTGGTTTCAACATTATTTAAATTTTACTCATTAGCATCTCATTCACTTTTTGCTCCACATATATTGAAATTTAATACCTAGAGCCCTGTATTTTTTCCAAAAACTTTGCAAGTAACTGTTAATATAGTTTACCACATAACTAAAATACAAATGACATCTATTAAGCTGTTTATAATTTACAATATTTCATAGCAAACACTAATATGCATAGCATTTTAAAATAACTGTTCAATAACAAGCTATTATGAGAATGCATTGCCTTATGTAAATTAATGTATTCATTTTCTTAAATCTGCTAGACCTAGTCTTTATAACTGTTTCCTTTTCTTTTGACCTGCAGAAATAAGCACTTGGCCTTATTTTTGGTGAGGTCTTATTATTTTTGAGGTGGTGAGTGATCACTTCATGATTGCTGCTGTGTTTTGGGTAGGGCTTATTTTAGCGCATGTGCTCAAAAACCTGGTTGGGCTTATTATCCGGGGAAGTCTTATTTTCAGGGAAACGGTAATTATATCTTCTATAAAAATGTTTACATTATTCCTATTGTATATTTTGTCGAAAGCTATTGTGTTGTTCAAAAAAATGTCTTTGTGAAGAAAGGAGGAAAACAGCATCTTTTGAATTCCAGTTCCTTTGAGGACTTCCTTTATGAACATACAAACCAGCTGAAAGAAACTGCAGAAACTTGTGAGAATAGTTTTACTCTGCATACCTGGTTTCATTGCAGGCAGATTTTACAAGAGTAATCAGAAGTTCCATCCACATGTCCTAAGACTGTAAATTGGCCTTCCACAGACTGAAATAGACAATGTATCATCTCCAAATAATGTATATTATGCTAAGGGAAAAGATCAATACACGTTTGCAAGTTTTTCAGAAGAGTGAAGAAAACGTGTTCCTTTAGTGTCACATTCACAATATGAGAATTTATGTTTATTGTCCCCATTATAAAAATACTTGCAGACATTAACTTTGCACTCTCTAAACTTTCCTCTTCTACCACAACCTCCCCCATAGCTGTAAAGAAATCTCCAAACATTTTAATGAAATGGGCTGTAATGTGATAAAATAAAATCATGTCATAAAAATATTTTGGTAAGTGTATAAATGAATACGTGTTTTCTGCAACAAACGAGAAAAGCTGTATCTTAAAAATATGTAAAAACCACTTTAGTTTTGCACATAATCATAACATAAGCAGAAACACATTTTTTAAAGCAATGTTTTCTATTTACCTAGGAATAAAAAAAGTAGAAGCCACGTAACTGCTAGGCACTCAATTTAAAAATGTCAGCAGTTGCTATTTGTTGCACGGGGACTAAGAAGGAAAAAAAATCTGGCATCCCTTTGCTGTGCCATGGAAACAGTTCTTTGCAGTTTAAACAATAACTTTGTTAAATAAAGATTATAAATTCCCAAAAGAACCTTGGTAACAGCTTTTATATGTATTTTTAATCCAGATCTTCCTTTCAAACAAACGAACTGAATTGAAGCAGCCAAGTCCATCCTTTTGCCAAGCTAATAATTGAGAATATGAATATAAGCCTCAGAGCCAATGTTAGAAACAACTGCTTATTTCTAAACCTAAAAAGTTTTTTAAATAATTATCCAAGCAAATCGGTAACAGGAACTTTACACTTTTAGAGTGTAGCTTTTATTTGCTGAAATGCAAAATTACATAAGATAAATATGATTGAATCAATAAATTTATTCTGATAAACATGCGTGTTTTAGATTCAGGATAGCTTTGAATATGCTTTTAAGACAATCCATCTTAGGGGCATATAAATATAAAAGATAATGGACGTAATTGTCCAACCTGAGACAATTGTCAGGGGATAAAAATTCATTTGCATGTAATCCAATCTGTAGAATTGAATTTTCTTCTTATAAAGGCAGATAGGTTTTTTATTTTCCTTTTTAGATTCTAATTATTTCATCTGAATTTTATTAAAAAACATTTTTTTTAAAAGAAATGATCAGCCAAACCAATTTAGAAAGAAAAAGTCAGGGGAGGGGAAGCTCATTTAATTAATTTACAATAATTTACAGTCATTTTGTAAAAAGGCATTACAACTGATCAAACTGTAGAACGCCTGACTATTTTACAATTATAGGTACAGAATTTAAATATTCAAGCTTGTGATGAAAAAGCGGCAAGGTGGTTGCAGCGTATAACGTAAACAAGTAGCTTTGGAAAGTGAACTAGGTCATTACATCCTTTGAAAAAATTCCCTTTCCTGAAATACTATCACAGAATATCATGTGAATACTCATCTAAAAGCATAATTTAAACTGTATTCAGGATAAAACTATTGACAAGGAATTCAGATTAAGATCCAGTCTAAGTTGGGCAGTGTTGAGGTCCCTGTAAAAAGTAAACATTTCCTATTTCTTTAAAAAAATGTGCCACAACATTTGCAGCACAGTGCAGCATTAAAACTTTAAATACAAAAATATTTCTTCTTCTGTGGGGATAATATAACTAGCATACTGGAAAGTAGTAACAATACTGCTACTCAGAGCACATCCGGTCCACATCTTTCAAGTCATGTAAGGCAATTACTGTGTTAGTTTTATTGTGTATGGCTAAAAAGAAGTCCATGAAATGTTAAGTCTTTGCTATGTTTTCCGATTACTCCACATATGTTCCGGTGTACTTTTATGATCTGTTGAATGGTCAAAAGGAGATCTATGTCCTAAAGGAGATCGAGAATCATAAGGTGACCGTTGATCTAATGGTGACCTGGGCCCACTACTGGAAGCTCTGTGGTCCATTTGCCAGTCTGAGTGATACCTATAATCTCTTGAAGATTTATGATGACTGTAGTCTGAACTGGATCGATGATCTAAATGTATCCGGTGATCTAAATGTGATCGACTGTCTTTAAAACTTCCTTCCAGATTCAATCTGTGATCTCTATTTCTGTGATCATCTAACTTTCTATGTTTACTATCATTGTAGTATCTGAAAATCAAGAAAAATAATTATTATAGTGGAAGCTAATTTAAATTAACATAGCTTTAGAATCTGCACTCCAAATTTCTTTATAAAGGTTTTACAACTTTCTAAAAGTAAAGCTGCGTTCTTGGAAATGTGGCATTTATGTATTTGTCAAATTCAGAAACCACCCATTCACAGAAAGGAAGACACCCCCCCCCCCCCATTTTTTGGTGTGGAAATTTTTGGGACATAAAAGTTGAAAAGCAACCTTATTCAAGGTATCTGCACAGGATTAATTACTATTAATACTATTTTCACAAGTGAAAACTAGTTTCATGACTTCCGTAGAAAATAATATCATTTTCTCTTTAAATGCTGATTCTTCAGCCTTTCAAAACAGATGCCTCTGTTTTGGGAGCACTGGACTCAAGAAACATCACAGGACTTACCTATTATCCTGTTTATAGTGATCCCAATCTCTATGATCTTTTCCATTGCTGAAAGTGGAGTAAGGCCTTTTTCTTGAATCACTTTTTTTGTAAGAATCTCCATGAAGTCTGTCTTTGTGATGATCATGATACTGTGATAAGTATCTGTCAGAGGAGTAACTGTCCCTACTACTGTCATCATGATTTGTGTTCTCTTTTAACCGTTCCACATCTGCTTAAATGGAAATAGAGGTACATCAGGAATTTATATATTTGCAAATGCTTTCAAACAATTATCTTTAACATAAGGTATTTTATATTATTTCTAGCAATATATATACATCTCTATGCAAATTACACTTTTTTAAAATTGGAGAAATGTGAAATTCGGGGCAATATATATACTGATTGTTATGCTATTTGGTTTCCCATTTCATAGAGATATTTAAAATTGGAATACAAAAACAGTATGGAGAGTATGTCCTTATAATACAATATAGGGTAACAATTAGCATAATAGTTAATAGCTTACCTGGATTTCTAATCAAATTTGTGTTCACACTGCTACTGATATTCTGTTCATTATATTGCTGAAAAAATTAAATAAAATATTATCTAGGTTTCATTTGATAACTTTCAACTAGATCAGGGATCCCCAACCCCCAATTTGTGGGCTGGCACCAGGCCACAGCATGCCAGAAACTGGGCCACATAAGCAAAGCCTCATCCATGGGATAAGTTTTTAATATTTTGTTTTCATAAGAAAACAGCATGCAGCATTATCTGCAAGTATTTCATAAACATCTCCCCTTACCTGTGTTTCCTGGCGCTTTTTAATTGCATGTTTGTACAATTTGTGTAATTTTCTGGCATCAAATTCAGTAAATTTGGAAACAAAAATCCACAAATTCCTGCAATTGAAAAGAAAAGATTGTCTTAATTTTATGAACCCCCTTTAACAGGTTACATTTCTCAACTATCAATAAATTATTGCTATGATTCAACACTGCCTTATTTATTGGATGTTCTTATTCAAAGACAAATTAGACTATATTTCAGATTAAAAAATGAATTAGGTGACCAATTATGGAAAAATTTGCAAACAAATAGAAGTCTTAAACTATGCAGACAATACTTTGTTCCAATATATTACTTTAACACAGTAGCGACTGTAACAGAGATCAACTTCCACCTAGTGGTAATCCTATAAACTGTTTAACGATAAAGCAACACAAAAGTTAAGTAGATCTGTGTATTTACTTACTTTCTCCACTGTTTAATTTGTTCGGGATTTGTGTATTCTTTTAGACATTCAGTTATATGGTCTCCAATTTTTATGAGACACTGTCTAGTATGTTCTAGTTGTTCCCTTTCTGATAGACCTTTCTCTGGTCTATCCAGCTGTTTCAATGCCGCTTTGACAGGCCTCATTCTTTCTTTGCACTGTAAAAAAATGATATTCATATATACAAGCAATATTCAGAGTTCTGCTAACTCTAATACAGCAGAGTGATTCCACTTATCCTTGCTCTTATATTGAAAGCTTTCTATTACAAATTAATTTAACGTCCAACTTTATATTAAACATCAGATTAAAATAATCAATATTTAAAACTTAAGTTTATGCACAAGTAGTCCAGCATTACTGAAATGGAGAAAGCAAACAGATTTCAAAGGTATCTAAGTTACCTATTGCATCTTGTATCAACTTTTCCCAATTATTTCAGGCTCATGGGCTTTCTGAACTGGAAAAGTGTCATAGGATCATTAAGTTTGTTCTTAAGTGCAACTTCCTTTCTATTTTTTTGAAATAGCAATGGATAAATAGTTACAACTTTCCTTTGGTTTTGAAATCTGAACTAGCCATGCTGACAGTTTCTACAGGTATGGTTAATCTTCAGAAAAGCCCTTTTAATAAGTTTTAGTAAGTGGGGTGGTCCGTTGTGACTGGAACTCTGATTCATACTTTCTGTGCTTCTGTTCAGGTACCTAGTCAAGATACTCCAGTTTTGTAAAAACTAGTCACTATAGTTAACTATAATTACACAAAATGGCTCTGTTCTGACAGACTGAATTTTTTTTTTTTGGCCACATGCTGTTATTTCCTATTTTTCATTATTTATCCATCACAAAGGCTAGGCCAGGGGTCGGCAACCTTAAACACTCAAAGAGCCACTTGGGCCCATTTCTTATAGAAAACAAAACAGTTGGAGCCACAAAACCTGGGTGGGCGTGGTCAACTTGATGTCACTCACTCCCATCCAGTCACATGATCCCCCCAGTCGTGCCTACCAGATTTTGTGGTTCTGTGTTTTCTATGGGAAATAGGTAACTCCCTCTCGGTCTCTTTCACTCCCTCCCTACCATCTTTCTCTCTCTATCTCCCTCTCTCTGTTTCTTTCTCTCATCTCTCTTTTTCTCTATCTGTTCCTGTTCTCACTCTTGGAAAGCCCTTGCAACCCTGCATGCTATCTTTGGGGCTGGTCACCAGGTTTTTCCCCCCCTTCCTTTTGGAAAGCCAGGTTGGCGTGCCTTTCCTGCACTTTGCCGTTTGCTTGAAGAAGGTATCCCCACGTGTGTGCATGCTCCCGGCTCAGCCACAGCAAGCCAGGAGATTGCGAGGGGAAGAGGATCGGCCAAACGGAAGCCCCTGCTGCGGCTGGCGATTGATCGTTCCTCTGCCAGCCAGTATTTCCAAAAAGAACAAATAAAAGACAGCGAAGCGCCCCAAGAAGATAGCATTCAGGGCTGCAGGGCTTTCCAACAGTGAGAACAGGCACAGGGGCAGGGAGAAATAGAGCCACACAAACACACACAGTGTCTCTCCGTCTGTACCTCTCTCTCCCCATCTTTCCCTCTTTCTTTCACCCCCTCTGTGTATTACTCTGTATGTGTCTCTCTATGTCTCTCTGTCTCTTCTCTCTGCCGTGGCTGGGCCAAGGCAGCAAGCTGTTCTTGGTGCGCCTCACAATGTCTTTTATTTGTTCTTTTTGGAAATCTGGGACGATCCTCTTCCTCCCCTCACAACACCCTGGCTCGCTGTGGCTGAGTCAGGAGCGTGCGCACATGCAGGGAGATCGTCCCTAACTGAGCGGCCGCCCACTCCGCGCGTGCCTTTCCTGCTCTTTGGCGCTCGCTTGAGAGTCTCCTCACGCGTGCGCATGCTCCTGGCTCAGCCACAGTCAGCCAGGGGATTGCGAGGGGAGGAGGAGCATCACTCGAAGGGAAGCCTCCACCGTGGCTGACAATAGTTTTTCTACTAGTTGACCTATGTGATTCCTTTTCCTCATCTAATTTTGCTTTTTCCAGCAACACAAATCAGAAATCAAATGACCTTCCCTCATGAACAAAACAAAAAGAATCTCAACCCATCTACAAAGTCCACTTTGCAATTATTTAGAATTTATTTACAATTTAAAACAAAAATTGAAGAATATTCAATATGTGTAGTACCAGTAGATGGCAAAGGATATTTTAATAATATAATTGTTCCATAGATCTAAAGAAATATGGACTCATGTATTTTCAATGCATTTTTGGAATTTTAGTTAAAAATAAATTGTATGCAATTCACACAGCATATAATTCACATGGGACCAAATCCCAGGCAATCGAGTTAAAGTCTTAAGCAGCTAATTAAATTGGAGTAGAATAATCTAACATTCAATGCTGCAATAGTTATCCTCCTAAAAGAAGATGTAAAGGGTTAAGATGATGGGCCAGGAGTAGGAAGATCAAGTTTGTAGTCTAACTTCAGTCATGAAAGCTCCCTGGGTAACTTTAGACCAGCCACTCTCTCTCAGCTCAGCACACCTCATGAAGTTATTTCGTACAAAATAATAGGAGGGCTAAGTCTAATATGAAAAGCAGGATATACATTTATCAAATAACAACAGATAGTCTGCCATAGTCACTCAACATTTTGCAGAAGGAGAATTTGAGGAGATGATAATAGTGCGTCACAGCCCAACTAAACTTTGCAAAATTTTGCCTGCTGAGAAAATTCTACCTCTCATATTAGTAGATGCTGCTGGTGATAAAATGCCCCTTTTCTAGAAATCAGCCAGAGCCCCAAATCCATTAGTTATTTAACTCTATATGGATTTTTTCCCCTGACAACAGATTGTACATATGCAATTCACAACCAAGACAAACAAAGTGGTATGATCAAATAACAATGCATTTGCTAGTACTGAAGATAATCTTACTATACTGAACGTTTTCTGATCCAGCTCTTCTGAATCTTCTGATATAGGAACAGGTTCACCGCTTGCTGTTATATGAACAGGTGTGTCTGCTGATGGGGTTTTCTTTATTTTGTCTTTGCTGTCAGATTTATAATCATTTGTCTACAAATAAAAAAAATTAAGAGTCTAAATGCTACCAACAATGAAATATATTGGACAGTCAACATTTTACATACGTTTTGTTACTCCATATCATCCAGAACTGCCTAGATTTCATTCAAAGAATGAAAACCTCAGTTGTAGACAGTGCTGTGGAGTCGGAGTCGAGGAGTCGGAGGAAATTTTGGGTCCCTGGAGTCGGAGTCGGAAGTACAAAAACTGAGGAGTCGGAGTCGGAACATTTATCTACCGACTCCATAGCCCTGGGTATGATACAAATATATAGTCTCTCATCAAGAGTTGGGCAGGTTAAAAACAACAATATTTACTCACTTTCCAGATTCACTTAGGTAAGAATGTAGGATGGGTAAAGTTGTCAGGATTAAAGTCTAGATATTGCAAATGTACTCTGTAGTATTAGTAGTCATTGTCACATATGTTTACCATGGCGTTCTAATTGTCCCTTTCCTTCATACTCTTTCAGAAAAGAATATATATCATTGTAATGGAATGTGGGAAAGACCTTGGGGGAGAAGGTGAAGAAATGCTGCCTAGGAATGGTCAGATAAGAGACTGAAGAAGCATAGTGGGTGGACCAAAAGGCTCAGAAAGGATGCTCCCTAAGTTCTTGGGCTATAAAGGTGCCTGTGGGAGAATTTTATTTTCAGACTTGGAAGATTCGTTCTGTTAGTATTGCTTTAAATAAAGTAAAATTAGTTCATCTGGTAATATTTCTTGTCCTGTTTACTTAGCAAGGTAGGCAGTCTAATCAATCTCATACTATTTTCCAAAAGGAGAAATGTAAGGAATGGCTTCCGGGCCTCAAGGAGCTCTGCCAGGAATCTGGCAGCAGTGTTGTTGCAATCCCAGCAGCAAGTGGATGCACGGATGACCAATTTGCAGACAGCCGTAGTACAACTAATGTAACAGCTGGGGCAGAATCTGACTCAACTGCACAACAGATTGTGACTTAGTCAATGCTCCTGCATTCCCCCTGAGAGCTTGCTAGGAAACTTTAGAGAGACCAATTCGGGACATTCACTGCTCAATGTGAAATGTTTATCTCAGGCAGGCTGGTAGAATTTTCCACTGATTGTAACAAAAGAGACTTCTGTGCTGAGTTTGCTGAAGGAAAGAGCAGCTAATTGGGCAATCCATTGCTGGACAACTATCAGGACTTAAACTTTGAGGATACCGTATGGGTAAACAGGCAGAGGGAATGAGTCTGAAGGGAAATATGATATCACGGTATATGGGAAAGACCTTGAGAGATGGGGCAAAGAGATGCTGCCTAGGGAATGGTCAGATCATACCTTCATAGGTATATAGCGGCTGGGGCAAGATACTCAGAAGGGACTTGACTTTCTACTATGTTTCCTTTTTCTGGGTTGCTGCAGTGTGTTTCTACTCATGTGAATAATGTCCTTACACAGCTTCTCAGGTTAATGTAAGTTATTTTTCAATAGACTTCTATTTCTAATTTGCCATTGCTTCTCCTGCAGATGAGGTTATCCAGGAAGGATAATGTGATGTTGTTGTCTTCTTCACCAGTACGCTTTCTTTCTTTGTTGTTTCTTTGTTGATTGTTTCATTTGTCTTCTCTAATTTTTACCTTGTTATTATGATGAAGGTATTGTCTACACCCAGACCCAGTTGTACGCGTGGGAATGCGGTAGTTTCTAGAAGTGGCATTATACCCTCTGCTATGAGAACTGAGAGTGGTGATCCCTTGAGTGCTCTTCTGACACATTATATTTGTACGTCAAACAAAATAGATAGCAAGGGAGAAGATTTTTGATCTTAGTTTTTGGCTAGGGTAGACGTGTGGTTTAGTACTGCTGGCGTGGATTCTTGCGGTAGTTCTGGATCTATGGGTGTAAAACGTGCTTGTGACATGGAATGAAAACATAATCTTACTTCCTATTTTAGGTCTTTGATTTTTCAGGAGGCACTATAGCCAGGAATTGATAGAATATTTGTTCCTTTTCTGTGAGATGTCCAAGGTTTTTTTTGTAAATTCTTTGTTGTAAGTTGGAGCCCCTGGTAATGAATGGTACAGTTGGGTGAAGAGGTATGTTAAATGTATGTGTTTTTGGATGTCCGTAGACGTGTGAGAAGATGGGTCCACTGGTTTTCATTTGTCACCATTCTTTAGTGATTTAGTTAGTTCGAAGTAGCAACTAGGAGGAAGAACCATAGCATCTGTTTTATAGACTAGTTATGATAGCTCCCTACTCTCCTGAAGGCTTACCTTGGTTTGAGGAAGATTAAACAAAATGAAATTAAACATCTAAACATTTCCCTTGTTTAGATACTATAATTAAAGAAGATAAAAAGAGCACATAAACAAATAATGAGAAAGTCACAAAGAAAATTATACCGTACCCAGAATGTCGTATTCAGCGCCTAATGGTGAGGGATGAACTGCACTGGAAGTAAAGTGGTTACCACTTAATATCAGACTAAAAGAGGGTGTGGTTTGTGTCTCACACTTAGCAAGCAAGTGGTGCAGAGCTTCAGAAGGCAAATAGGAAGAGCTATTAATTAAAATTCTGGGTTAATCACAGGACATGAATGCAAGAGGAATTCAAGCAATGCTCTTGATTTCACTAGGGTAGAAAAACAGAATCTTGAAAGAAGAGAATAATTGTAGCTCAGGATTGAAATGAGGGGTCATTGGTGCTCTCTGAGCTTGGTTGTTTTCTTGAAGACGTTTGATTACTCAAACTAGTTGATATCATCAATACTAGCATCACTAGCAAGGATGATGGCACCTACTGAAATGTTTGTAAGAAAATAACCAAGCTCAGAGAGCATCAAGGACATCAAAAAATCTTGAAACCTTCCCAAACCTATTGTTTTAATGCAACAGGTTCAAGGCAGAATATTTTGAACTTCTTCTCACTTTCTACTTTCCTAAGGGCTGAGCAACTATTTCCTCTGTCCCTCCTGTTTTTTAAGGGCAGTGTGTCTTCACACTATTACAGTAGTTTGAAAGATGCATATAATGTTTTCATTTTTGACTGATTCTTGAAATGTGAACTTTCTGAACTGTCCTTTTCTTATGGTTATGCAAGTTAGCTCATGCCAACGATGATGCTATAATTCCTTTCTGTCATCCCTTTGCACAGAAGGCCTCATTGTATCTGTCTTAAATTTGGCAAAACATCTATCCTCACTGAAAGGAGTACTACTGCTACAACTTTCAACTATCTATATCCCACGTTAGGCATCTTTATATCCTGTTGTTTAAATTGCAACTTAAAAATTCCTGTATAGATTTTTCATGCAATTTGGCAAGCTAATCTCCTCATAAATTTATTTGGAAATTGGATTCCATTATTCCAAAAACAAAGATTCACCTCGGTGTCTCTCACGTGCTAGGCAGTGGAATCTGTGCTTGGCTAGCTTAGCAAACCTTGCTCCAAAGTCAGGCAGTCTTTCATGAGGTTGTCATGAGTTAATTAGATGATTTTCAGAGAACTAGGTAGCAGTGCAAATCAAATAAATGTGTATTTCTGCTTTACCTTTTCTTTTGTGGTTCCTTTCATGAGAAGAATATTCTTCTTTGATTTATTTTTCTTCTTTGCATTCAATTTTAAACCCCTGTATTTTGTATTTGGATATTGTCTATGTTCTGTCCCCACTACATGTTAGTCTGTGTACAGCTCGACATGCAGCTAAACCCACCTATCCTCCAATAAGACAGACCGTGTGCATAGATCTGAATGCTTTATTGAAAGAACAGGATATGGTGAAACTGGGGAAAATAGGGATACATACAATGAGAACCAAATACAAGATAGACAGTATTGAGTTACTGCTGAACATGACAATTAATAAATACAAGCAATTTAAATCTCACCAGTGATGCTCTGTGTGTGGGATGTGGTTTGGCCTTGGATGACCACGTGCCACAGATTAAGATGGATTCTTCTTTGCACTTCTGCCTTCTCCAAATGCTAAAGGAAACGGAATCTGGCTTCCCAGTGTGTGCTTGTTTTGAGAGTGTGGGTTGATGGATAAAGAGTCAGCTTCAAACAATATACTTGGTATTTGTCTCTCCAGCCACTAGATGGGGCTAGAGAGCAACAACAGTATATAAAACGTATATGTTGGGCATCACACTCCCTGCCTAGTATCAATCAATACCACTAGTTGAGTTCTGAGATGGTAGCATTAGGTGAGCTGCCATTGCTTTTTTGCTGATATGGTTGTCAATGAGGTGGTGCAACTACAGTTTCCGATGAGGCTTCTGAGAACTTGACAGTGATCTAAGTCCAAAATATAACATCCCATTGCTAGCTTCTCCCTTAGATATGCTGAGGTCTGCTATATCTAGCACCATTCTGTAGCAATGGGACCCAAGTCATGTCAGAAGGTATCTGGACAGTGACTTGGCTTTGAGGCTTCTGTGAGATGTTGAGCATTCCTCCTTCAGAAAATGTTCTTGCTTGCAAACGATGTCTATTGGCAGATGCAGATGTGGATTTGCCCTTCTGTGAACTGCTCTTTCTTTTTCTGCGTTTGGTTTGGACAGATGAAACTTAATCTATGGCATATTTGCTAGGGAGACCTGCCTCTGAAACAAGGAAACCAGTTTGTTCTGAGGATGCAATAGTCTGATGTATTTGTTCCACACCTTGCGTCAGGATCCTCCTGTCACTGACTGAATTGAAGTTTTTTTTTTAACAAATACCATGGAAGACACTGCAGAAAACTGGTTCAGTTGCTTTTTGAAGCTTGCTGTTGTTTGTGGTGTAGCTGTAGGCTGCTGTGCCATTTGAGCTATGGTGTTGTTCAGATTCTGAGGTATGAATAGCATGGATAGACTCTGGAGACTGTGGAAAGGAGCAGGCTATAGCCTGCTTTATTGTTAGGTAGGCATCACCTCTATAGTCTGAAGGAAAGAGGGGTGACCTGGTTGTCACTACTTTCTTTGACTAATCCCTGCTCTGTCTTTTCTAAAAGAGTTTGTCCTCAGTAGTTGTCACCTGCTTGTTATCTTCCATCTTTTAGAAGACATGCACCTTAAATGATCTTGGTCACTGTCACAGGTGAGGTTGTCACTAAAGGAGCCTGTGAAGGGACAAGGCAAATGGGTGATGTGCGGTGATTCCTTTATTGGGATTTGTTGGGGCTTGGCTGAAAAATAGAAGGATATCCATTATCTAGTGTGCTTGTGAGCATGCTGTTAAAAGAGGTTGGTTTGTGCACGCTTCCTAAACAGACATCTCTTATAATGACCCACCCTAAGTCTAATTTCTGAGCATACAGAGAATTGTGGGGACTATTGATCTGAGCTCTTGCCTTGTGGACTCATAAAATATCTCTCCCTAAGAGCAAGACTATCTTAGCCTGATGATGGAGCTCTGGTATCTGATGTCCTATGTAGTTCAAATGTGGGTGATGAATCGCTGCATCTGGCATAGGAATTTCAGATCTATGGTCAGGGATCTGGTTGCATTCAATAAGAGTTGGTAAAGTCAGGCATGTTTTCCCATATACCACCTCAACTTCATAACCAGATGCTCTTCTCCCTGCCATCTCCACAATTACTGCACAATTTTTTAAGGAATATGGAGTGCTGGGGCCTTTAATGCCAAATGCATCAAAGAAGGCTGAGCTGGCTAAAGACCTGCTACTTTGGTCATCTAAAATAGCATAAAGCTTTGTCTCTTTGACCCACTGGGTAGACTCTGCCTAAACAAATTGTGGAGCAGGACTTGCCATCTGCAATCCTTTTGCAGAATTCTCTGCATTTTGTATTAATTTCTGTTGTGGTTGTAGCAATGTGTTCTTCCTCCCTGCCATGCTCACAGCCACTGTAAGTGTGTTGTAAAGTCCATGGTTCTGGCCCTGGGTGCAAAGCTGTGTTGTGGCCTGTGCTGCCCCATTCCATGCAATCATTAGCAAAGTGAGGGACTGATTAGCAGCACTTGTAGCAAATGTTGTTTGCTTTCAGGAAAGTTTTGCAGTCTTCCGTGGATTTCTCTCTGAAGGCTCTGCATTTTAGGAGAGGATCTGGCTTCTGGTGTAGAGGACACTGCTTACCAGGATCTCTGATCTCAGTTTATATGTGAGAGGAGTTGTCAGACCTGTGAAGGGAATCTGGAGGACTCACATTAGTTTTGTAGAGGCTTGTGAGGATTATGTTCTGAAGGAGGAGCACATGACAATGTGAAGTCAAAGCTAGGGTCATTTCTTGTTTTAGTTTGTTAGCATACCAAGTCCACAAATACAGAGAAGGGGGGAAATGGAACATTTCTATTTGGAGCTGTTAGATCGCGCAGTGAATGAAGACTGGAGGCATCAGTGACAATCAGCTCTGTTTATTAGGTCTAGCTCATATTAA
>JANHFT010003952.1:51087-64527 GCA_032467955.1 Pseudoxenodon macrops
ACCCAGTACGCCCATTTTTCGCCCTCCCCAGCCTCCAGAGGCATTCCTGGAGTGCTCTGGAAGCAGGAAATGGTCTGTTTCCGAACTTTTAATGGATACAAAAGGCCCAGTTTTCACCCTCCCCAGCCTCCAGAGGCTTTCCTGAAGGCTGGGGAGGGCGAAAACGACCTCTCCCACCCTCCTAGAGCTTCCATGTGAGCCCTTTACTTACCTCAAAATGGGCCACGTGGAGACTCCTGAGAGGGGAGGGGGCATGGCCAGCCGAAAATCATCTGGCAAGAACGCACATGCATGCTGCAGCTGATCTACCTATGCCGGCAGATATGGCTCCGTGTGCCACCTGTGGTTCGCCATCATGGTCATAGATCGTAGAGTTTTAGAAAAGAGAACACCCATATTTTTTTCATAGATCTCTTGATTTAGAAAACCATCTACAAGATATCGTTTTCTGCCTAACTTCTCTGTACTGATCATAAGAATCTCAAATACACTGTACCTGAACTAATGAGCAAGTTGGCATAGAAAGGACAGAGACTATTCAATTTTAACTATAAAGTTAAAATCCCCTATAAAGTAATATATTTGAAACATTTCTATTTTTCCATCAATTCCAGCAAGCTAGCTAGAATTCAAATTAGTAAGTACTACTTGCAGCTCTAAAACAGCTACATTTAAAGCCATTAACTGAGAAATGTAGTAGTTTCCAGAGAGAGCTTGAGTACAAATTTCTGTTGTTTTTACTGCAAAACATGTCAGTTTAACTCTGTATAATTAAGGCATTTATACTATAACAGATTGTGAGTTTTAGCAGTATTATTTTCTTCTACTGCTTGTTTATATGGACTTCAGATAGATAAAAATTCAAGTGCCACTTCACACATGCACATACAGTATCACAAAACTCACTAATATGTTCATTGCTAATATTATCTCGCCTCTCCCTGTCAGTTGCTCATGTTCCAAAGGTTAGACTTAAGCCTCACAATATTCAAAACCTTAAGCAAGTACACTACATTCAACATAATTCTGAAGAAAAATTCCTAATGGAATCAAATAGTAGATGCTCTGTCAAACTAATAGAACTACAAGTACTACTATAAGAATACTTGAATTCATTTTATTCAATGGTTATTGAACTTCCTCTGTCTTCTTTTAAGAAAATAGTGTGATAAAAACGGAAAAGTGCATTATAGAAATGCCATTCAGTTTTGAAGGGATTTGTTTCAAGTTTGGGAACAAGTTGTTTCCAATGAGCAGAGAAATATTTAAATAATATCACGGATGAGGTAACTAAAAGCTGAGTCTGCAAAATAAAGTGTCTATCTATATATAAACACACACACTCCAAAATTGTCTAGTTTTCTCACATACAAATTACTTCAATAATCTCTCTTCCCCCCAACATTTTCACTCACACAACTTCACAAGCACCCTTTGGATCATGTTACAAAACATATTCTCTCAGAAGAGATATAGGCAACTTTACTGTATCCAAATGGCAGAAGCTGAGGACAGCTCCTTGATATGAAGCATGTCTAAAATCTGTTTTGCATCAGGCAACTGTGCATCTTAAAATATAACCCAATCCAATTCTGGGTCACAAGTCTGCCTATTGCACTTCAGCAATTCTGGGAAGAGTGTTAAGCTGTTCCACACTATAGATACTATAACCTTCATACTGTCTTACTTCTGCTTAGGAAGATCATATAATGAATATTAATAAATAAAATCAGATTTTTTCTACAGTCCTAATAATCTGTGATACAATTTTTGGGGGTCCATCAACTCCATAAACACATACTCGTGTCAGAATCTTCTGCTAAAATGCTTTTTTTGGGGGGATTTTGATGCTATATATCAGGGGTGGGCGTGGCCAGCTTGACATCACTTGTGTCAGGGATGGCTGTGGTGGCCCAAGCACTCTGCCAGTGAAAATGGGGTCCCAAGCTGTGTTTTCGGCTGCGACCCTCTGTCAGCGAAAACAGAGCTCATGAGGGCCACATGCAGCCAGAATGGCTGCAGAATTGATGGAGTTAACAGAGATGTCTAAACTAACTGCTCTAATTAAAGATAAAAATACAGATAATCCCCGGGTTACAAGTGTTTCCTTAGTCTTAGCTTATCAGTTACCTGATAAGCGCCCCTTAGTACTTACAAGCAAGTCGCGAAACTACGAATGTTGCAGCCAGTGCTGTGGAGTCGGAGTCGGGGAGTCGGAGGAAATTTTGGGTCCTTGGAGTCGGAGTCGGAAGTACAAAAACTGAGGAGTCGGAGTCGGAACATTTATCTACCGACTCCACAGCCCTGGTTGCAGATTTGAGCGTTCCACTCACTCCTCAATATAGTATAGGTTTGCCACTAGGTTTCAAAAACTATAACTAAACTACAATATTTTATGCAAGGAAAAGAATTTTTTTTTTAGCATTATTTAATTTTGATTAATTTTTGCTGTTTTTCCTGCCTCCGTATACATTTGGAATGAAGCTCCTGACATACATGTGAATGCTTGCAAATGACTGGCCAATTCTTGAGTAATAGAATGCAGCCCTATCTATAAAAGATATTAAGCAATCTAAAAGGGCTTAATTACCTTTTCTTCTTTAACTTCTTTTTCTTTGTGGGTGTATTCTTTTCCTTTGCTTTCCCTCTTTTCTTTCATATCTTTTTCTTTCATCTCCTTCTTGTCCTCTTTTTCTTTTTTCTCCCTTTTTAGTTCCTTTTTATTTTCCTTAGTTTCTCTTTTTTCATCAGCCTGCTTTTTCAAAGTGATATCTGCATCAAGATTTTCTTCATTTTCTTTTTCCATTTTTATCTTGCTTGGATTTTTCAATGAAACAATTTCATCCTATAACATATAAACATATCTGCTGAAATGAAAAATCTAAACATTTGATTGGCATATAAACGCACAAGTGATATGCATCAGAAACAACAGGAAAGAGTGATATTATTTAGTGATTTTGTCATTTGTTCTGACACATTCTTCTATTTTATTCCACTAATCAATTATTGACTTTTTTTTGGTATCTCTTATTACTCAGTGAAACCCAGGTAGATTGGATCTGGAGTGTTAAAATGACTGGTCATTCCTTGCTATTTAAATTTAATTTTTAAATTGTTTCTATTTCTAATCAGTGATAAAGGAAACAGTGCTTACACTAAGTATCTACCATTTTCCCTTTTCTTGCATTATTTCCCATTAATGTATTTAATTAAAACAAAAAAATAGGTGATTTACAATTTTAAACAATTGTTTAAACACTACTTATTTTTTCTTCAGCTTAACAATCACAGGAAAAATCCTAAGTGTAACCTAAAAATAAACATAAAAGAAATAAAAACATCTGGTAGAGTCTCTAATTTTTCATTCTACTTTTTATCTTAATACTATAATTAAGTTTTTTCTTCTATTCTTTTAATGTTTTCATATTTTTATTAGAATGTTGTATTCTAGACTGTGTTAAAAGGCCCTTCTTCAGTCAGAATCCCAGCCATATTTTTTAGGACTTTAAGAAACAAATAAATGCAATCTTATTTTGCAATTTGCTAAAAAGGTCATGTAATGGAGGAATGAAAGAAAGAAGAAAACTGGAGATTGCAATTTCTGATTCTTACCAGGAAACCTTAAACAATGTTAAATTTTTTAGGTAAAATTTAAAAACTGTACTTTGCTCTTTCTTGAATAAAGAAAATATCTTCTTAAAATATATACTTTAAATGATTTTAATTTGAAGTTCATAAGCACTTTCAAAAAAACAAAAATTAAATATCCTAAATATCCTAAATATATGCAACCTTCCACTGCCACTTAGCAATAACCTCTAATAAGAGACATTTATTGTATAATACAATAAAAAAGGTTTAAGAAAAAATCTTATTTCACTTTTATGCTGACTGCATTCTTCAAGTTGTTGCCATAAATTAGAGCTAGTTTACCATGGGATCTGAAACACAAATACATCAGAAATCACCACAGAAATTTCATTTAGGTCCTGAACTTGTGATTTTGATATTAGTTTTATACCATTTTCCCCATAATGAATAAACTGGTAATAAAAAGCTAAATAAATTTAGCAGATAACATTTTCAATATATTCACCTTGCTATCTTCTTCTTCCTCTTCATCAGACTTATCTGAAGGTGGTGGTGATGTGTCACTCTTTAACTCCTGTTTCATTTTTATTGCTTTTATAATCTTGTTCTTTTTCATTCTTATCTTTCTTCTCTTTGAACCCTAAATATCAGAAAAGCATTGTGAGTATCAGAAAAATCGTAAGGCTTATTTCTAAAAGTCAATGAGTTGCATGTTTTAAATGTTAGAAATAAAAAGAATCATATACCCAGAACTGGTTAGTAAACAAGCATGAACAATTTATTCAGGGAGAATCCTGATTTAACCTATCTGTATGTGGACAGATAGAGAGATAATTTCAAAATGTAAATAATGTAAATAGAAAAAAATTACAAATCTATAAGATGAATGTTCAGCATCCTGCTTTTTGCTGCAACAAGTTACTTACTATTCCAGAAAGTCTTTGTGCTTCTTTTCTTGCAATATCCTTATTCAATAATTTTATGAGGTAGTCTGCACGGGTCTGCAACTGCTTGGCTTGGGGTTTCTTATCTGGGTCATCTGGTAGAATCTGAAAGCACAATTTAAAATATTTTCTTCAGAATATATCAGTAGCAATATAATGGATAGGGGACAGAAAAAGCTAAAATTTAAAATATATTTATAGACCTATATATTTATTTATTTGATTCAAATCTGATGCTGCCCATTCCAAATTGATTCTGGGATGCTCACAATATAATATATGCTCCTAACGAGTAAATGTTCACATTAAAGAATAATATTTGATCTATTTAACTTCCTACCATCCCTATACCTATCTGTATAGTGCAATACATAAAAACACTGAGACACAATTTTTGTTGTGAGGAAATAGGAGGAGGAAGGAACATTATGTATGTTCATCACTTTGAGTTATAAAGTAATAAATATGGGATAAAATGAACAATAAACAAACAAATATTCCAGATGACCAAGAAAGAAAACTTACATATACAGATGAAATGGAACAATATCGAATTAAATGTTAAGTTCCTATTCATTCTTGTAATATATTACCCTGCTACTATACAGCAAAATGTACATTCAATTTGTGGCAATTTTTCTTATGAACATATACTGAATCGAATAGATGGCATTATTAAGGGCAGGATATTTACATTTTGATGGTTGTGCAGTAAAAAAGTAAGGGGAACCCATAGAAAAATATTTTTCTTATTTTTTTGAAGACATCATGGAAATGGTAAAAATATAAAATTCCAAATGAATTAACTAAGATAGTATGGCACCAGCTAATCTCTCACTGGAGAGTTCCAAAAAAAGTCTCTATGAACACTCCACTAAGATTCAAGCAACATTATATTCAATCAATAGAAAAAGGACTTACCTTGTGTGTCAAGCTGAGATCTGGGTCCATTTTTATCATTTCCCAGCTACCATATCCATACTCATAAATGCCTATTAGAAGGTTGGAATCATCTTCCTTACCCCAATCCATATCAAAATGAGCAGCCTTAGTGTGACAAGGAATGGTGTATCTAAATAAAAAGTAAGTATGCTTCAGAAGTAATGTCTAAGAATAGAACGTAAGCAATAAAAAGCAGAAAAACACATGTTTAACGAAATTTTTATTACCATTGTAAACTTGTTTTTCCTCTGTATATTAACAGTTCTGTGAAAACTGTTAGATGATGAATGGTATGTGATTATCTGGGTATCATTAAAATGTTTAACATGAGGTTCTTTGGGTGCAGTGATATACACTGATCATTACACCACAGTCCCTTTAATAGTGTCACCAAGTTGACAACAGTATTACAAGCTCAGGAACTAGTTCAGAATTCAGCCATTATAAAATAGCAACTCCTTTGTGTGAATGAAATCACTTGACAGCGTGATTACAATAGTCAAAGTTTCTACTTAAGGAAACAAATATGGACATACAAACCTCTTCCTTTCCTCTGGATCTGAAGGAATGGATTTATGCAATGGTTCCAGCTCTTCTTCATGTGAGATGACCAATTTTGCATTTACTTGTACCCCTGATATTCGGAATGTTGGGCCTTTAACTTTTCCAAGTCTACCTCCTTATATTCAGAATGCAACAAAGGAAAAGAATTAGACTCTCTTACTCTCTTTATAAAAACACTCCAAAATGTGGGAAAAAACAAAAGGCTCTACAGTTCAATACAAAACCACCCAAAGGAGTATAGCCAATTAATAAAATTATATCTCAGAAACAAACAATACATAAGATGTAAACAAAGCGACTAGGAATGCTGACTTTTGAAAATATGAGGAAAAACAACTGAAACAGTAATTGTGAATAAAGACAGTCCATGACCTATGACCACAATTGAGCCCAACATTTATGTTGCTAAGGAAGTTGTTAAGTAGGTTTTGCCACATTTTATTACATTTTTTGCCACAGTTGTTAAGCAAATCACTGTAGTTGTTAAGTGAATTATGTGGTTATTAAGCGAATCTGTCTTCCCTCATTGACTTTGCTTATCGGAAGCCAGCTTGGAAGCTTACAAATCGTGATCACATAACCCTAAAATAGTGCATCTGTCATAAATGCATGCCACTTGTCAAGTGATTTTGATCACATGACCATGAAGATCCTACAACAATCATAAATGTGAAAAATGGCCATAAGTCACTTTTTTTCAGTGCTGGTGTAACTTTGTATAGTCACTAAATGAATTGTTACAAGTTAATGACTACTTATATAAAATCTTACCATAGTATTACCTAATTTTGATAATATTAAGTGTATAGGTAGTCCTTGAGTTATGACTATTTGTTCAGTGACTGTCCGAATTTACTGCGATGCAAAACAAGACCAGCCCGAATTATGACTGAAAATGTGCTTCAGCTCAACCACCCCCAGTGTCTCCTATTCACTTTACAACTATTTTTTCACTTTTTAATTTTTGTATTTGTTGCCAGTAATGTTCTAAGGTAACAAAAATTCTATACTGGATTTATCTGAAAACAGGAGGAGAAAACACAAGAACAGGAAACTACTGTCAGCCATATCAGTAACAACCTGTTTATAAACTCAAGGGCACAACTAAGGAATGTTATGTTTTTTTATGGAGCAAAAAAGTGTAATCTGAATTTTTTGCTTCGGTTCATACCACATAGCTGTTGTTAAGCACTCTGTACCTGATCTTTCTTGTCCAGATGAGTTGTCTTTCAAAGCTTTGAAACATCCACTATGTACAAGGTCTCCAAGACGCCGGAGATCTATCTCAGATTTATCCACTAATTCAGCATCTCTAGCTATGGCATCTAATCTGCAACAGGTTAATATTACAATTCCAGTTTCAATAGTACCAAACTTTTTACATCATAAAAAAACTAGAAAACCATTAATGCTAGGCATTTCAATAAAGTTCTTAATAAGGAAGGAAAGACAATCAATCTATCTCCTTGTAATTGATATTTTCAGTAATTCATTTGACAGTTTTTTTCCTTATTTCTAAAGATTTTCATTAAAGGGGAAGAATAGGAAAAATATCTTTATTTTTTTGTGTGAGAGGGTGACTTTTTTTAAAGCTTTTATATCTCTAGTTTTTTAATTTGCCTTTTTCACCTTATTATTTTCTTATAATCTAAACTTGATAATTCTACTTACTGAATTTAAAATAGAAAAAATCCTCACTGCAGGAGTAAGTAAATACTACTAGAATTCTGGTTTTCATGCACAGAACTGTATATATTTTGCTTTTGTTTGTCTTTTATAGTAGCACTGGAATATTTCACTATAGATAGTTAAAAGAGAAATTCAACTTATTAGTTATTTACCTTTCAAGAGGCCCCCCAAATTTCTTGTAACTCTTGATAAACCTAAGAAAAACAGTTTGATAAATTAAGTGGAAAAATATTCTTGTTTTAAAATAAACCACTATAAGCAGAGAAAAGAAAAAATATTTATCTTTTTTTTTTTAAGAAAAATATTTATCAATCTTAGTGAATAACAACAAATTAGAAATGATTGTCTCACAGAAAGTGTTCATATAAAGGCTATTAGAAAAGCTGATGTGCATACATAAAAATATCAGTTACCTGCATTGTATAACAGTACAAATTAACAAGGAACATGTGATCGTTTCTTGATTTATCAATTTGAAGAATGTTAGACTATAACCCAAATCTAATTAATTTGTGCTGCTATTTGAATTTACAGAAGCATTCAACTATGCCTTTTAACTTCCAACTTAATAAAAACCTATTTTAATATATCAGAATTGTTCATCTTCACAAATGAAAAAAATACCACTTTGACACATATATAAAACACACTTACTATGGGAGCATTTTTTCTTTCTAAATTGAAATAGATTAGGATAGTACACATTATGATGATGTGTTCCTTACCTCCGAATCTCTGCATCACTAAATCCTTTAATGTTTTCCCGGGGAATGGTTCGTGGTCTTCCACGTTTTTTTGGTCGTTTTCTTTCTGAGACAGAGTCACTGTCTGATCCAGAATATCTTCTGTTTCTACAACGTCTTCCTTCATTTCCATTAAAACTTATCTATTAAAAAAAAAAGAGTGCAGAGGTGCTCAAATTCAATCTTAACATTTAGTTAACATTTCAAATAAACAATTGTTCTAAAATAAAAGACAATGAAGAGGTGAAGCCTTTTCAAAGGTCAAGCTTACTTGTTTTGCACAATTTCTCATTCTTGGAAGCATATAAATTTCTTCCAATTCCTTTTGTCTTTCTTCTTCTTCTAATCTTCGTCTCTGGACCTCTGGAATTATTTCTTCCCAATTTCTTGAATTTTGTTCAGGGTCCAATTCAATATCATCTTCATCCATATTGGAAAAGTTGGCCACCTGTAAAAATATTATTTTATCAGACACGATACAAATGCACACATTATACAGTGTACATATTGTGACAAAATATATAAATTACCAAGCTATTGCTTAAAATATTATCTAGATCTTTATAGATGACAAATCAATGCTTTTGTTCCAAATCCCCAAAGCCAGAATTAGCAAGAACACAAGTAACTCATAATCAAAGTTAATCTAATTCTCCCAGTTTTTTTCTTTTGCTCTGATGGCCAAATATCTTCATTTGTAAGTTAAGGAAGAATTCAAAGAACAGAAAGGGGGAAACATATTAATTTTTTATTTTGTTGCAGGTGCCATATAACTTCAAAATATATAAAGCTGTAGGAACTATATAAAATAGATTAAATGTATATTACCCAAATATAGATTAAATGTATATTTGGGTAACTATCTGGATTTTTCATGTCAACAATTTGGATTGACAAACTCTAAAGAATGAAAATGTTTATATGACTAGTACTGATATGCTCACTTACCAACTACAACTGACACCAGCAGTTACCTAGTTGTCACTAGGTAACAATGTCATAAAGTAAAATATGTGAACACACCCCATTTATGACATCGGTTCTGTGCAGTCATTAAGTGAACACCCATGGTTGTTAAGCATAGCATTACGTGACTTCAGCTTGTGACTTCCTGCCAGCTTCCCCATTGACTTTGCTTGCTGGAAGGCAGATGTGAAGGTTGTAAATAGTGATCATATAACCATTGTAAATGCACACCAGATTCACAATCACATGATCATAAGTTCAAGGAGAGGTCATGAACCTTTTTTTCAGTGCCACTCTAACTGTAAGAACACAGAACTGTATTTGTGTTGTACAAAGCCCAAGCCAATAAAATAATGAAAAGAAACAAATTCATTTCATTGTAATACTTGCATATTTGACCAAACGTGTTTCAATTATTTCTATTCCTCTGCATTAAAAGCTCTGATGTAATGGAAATAGAAGTCTAAACTAATTTAAACTAGAGCTCTATCTATGCTTATATAGAAATGAATATCATCAAATTTAGAAATGCTCATTTACAAGTAAACATGCATGCTAATACCTTAAACTGAGAGAGCAATTCATCTCCCACACTTAATGGTCCAGTTTCATTTTCCCGTGTTTCAGCTCTCTTCAATATTTCATCTATGTCCATTTCCTAAGAATATGAAGTAAAATTATACAATTGAATTTTGGTTTTAAAATACAGATGAATAAAATGCAAGGACATTAATTTGCTTGTACCTGCGGTTCCTGTTCTTCCCCTTCTGGTTCTTTGAAAAGTTCCTCAGCACCAAACTTTAGAATAGCTGACAGTTCCTCTTTGTTAAAAGGAGTAGAGCTGAAAATGGAAGAATAATAGTTTTAAGGAATGCTGAGGATACTCAACTGTATATTTCAACCTGAGCCATTCATGTGATATTGTTGATGCTGCATCCTGGTATCTGGAGAGTGTGCAAGTCTGGATGAGGAACAGATTCAGGCTCAATTCTGAAAAAACCGAGTGGTTCTTATAATCCGGGCCCCTTGTCTGTGGATATTTCTAATTTCACAAACAGCCTCCTAGATCAATCTACATGGAGCTGTTCCTGAAACCATTCCGAAGTGCTGGTAGCACAGGCAGGGCAGCACACGCAGTAATAAGTATGCACACTATAACAATAGTAACGTCACTGCTCTGAAAGCTGCACTGGTTATCATTTGGTGCCAGTGTAATGTCAAATGTTGACTACCATTCATACAACCCTTCATAGTTCAAATATTGCTTTATTGGAAGAATTGTCTATCTCCAATATTTCTGTCTGCTCAGTAAGTTCAAGAAAATTAGGTGAGATCTAGTAGTTTTCAAACAGAAAATGTCACCTCTTGGGACCTATGAAGCCTGCTTTTTCAGTCACAGTACCTAAATTCTGAAATACTACATATCCATATTGCTGCTCCTCCCACATTCAAAGATTCACTAAAAATCTGGCTACTCCCCTAAACCTTGGGACAGAGTGGTTGTTGAGCCCATATAGAGTTTTTAAATTGTTTTTATGTATTTTTTTCTTCTGCATACATATTTATGTTTTGTACTCTCCTGTCATTTATAGATTTTAATGTGTAAGCTGCCCAGAGCTGGACAGTATTTAAATAATCATAATAACTAAATATTAAAAAATACATTCAGATATAATTGACTTTACAATCCTCTGGATCAGGAGGTCCCCAACCCCTGGGCTGCAGCCCACTACTGGGCCGTTGCCTGTTCAGAACTGGGTCCTGCAGGCAGCATGCACGTGCCTGCAGCTCATGCATGTGCCTGATGCTCACATAGAATCATCCCCCCTTTCCTCACACCGGTCCGCCAAACTGGAAAGGTTGGGGAACGCTGCTCTAGATTCTTGTCTCTGATAGTCTTCAATACCTATCTCTACTTGTTTTGACCCTCCCCCTCACCATTTTTCTACCCCTTTTTTTGAGCAACTTCAACTTAGTCTCTGTAGAATAATGAAGCAACAGGATATATACACTTGGCAAAAGAACTACCTCACTAATTAATACATTAGTTTTGTACTTTAGGGAAGTCTATAACACACACACACACACACACACACACACCTAGAGGGTGCAGAGCCTGTATGTAATACAGTTTTTCCTGTAGTGTCCATTCTTTGAATGACTAGATGATCTAAAACCATTTTCTTCTTGGCTCTCTCCAAAATATCTTCCTCTACTGATCCTTTGGTCACCAAACGATAAATGTTAACCTATGGGTAAAAGAAAGGAAGATTTAAAAGTTACATAGCAAAACAGAACTTATTATTCGGAGCAATATGCATTCTGAAATGAAGCAATATACGTTTTATTATTTACAAACATGTATTATATTTGAATCATATAGGTAGCCCCTTCTGGCTCTCATAAAATGTCTCCCCACCCCCCGATATTTCAGGCATTTGGCAACCGGTGACTACATTTTGGAACTTTGTTTAGCTGGTTTCTGGCAAAAATGTCCACTCAGAAAAATGGAATCACTTAATGATCACATGATTTGGATTTACATGGTTTACTTAATGATCACTGTAAAAATGGTTGAAAAATCAGGTCTGGTGTCGTGGTAACATTCAGGTACCAATGGGGATTTCAATTTGAAGATTACTTGTCTCTAAAAAATTCAATATATGTACTTAAATGAACCATATGACATATCTATTTTCAAGGAGTAAAATTTTGCAGCAATGAACCACAGGAATAGTGTATCTTTAACTACCTTGATTAACCATTCAGTGAATCCAAATAGAGATAAAATGCAGGAAAATTTAAATGTTTGTGCTCTGATATACTAAACATTAAATTAGAATTTAAATTTCAAACCTGTTTTTTTTGTCCAATTCTGTGTGCTCTAGCCTGAGCTTGCAGATCATTTTGAGGGTTCCAGTCAGAATCAAATATAACAACAGTATCAGCAGATGCCAAATTTATACCTAGACCTCCAGCTCTTGTAGACAGTAAAAAGCAAAAATCCTGAAATTAAGAGAAGAATTAAATAGTGGAAAATGCATATGATACCATACTTATTTGTGAGCTAAGCTGTGTAAGTTAAATGAAAGGAAAATTTTAAGAGTTTTCTGTGTCTTTTTGCTGCAACATCATAGATTTCTGGATTTTTGCAGCTCTATCTGATAGTCCTATTGCTAACATCAATGCCATAATTTAGTACAGTAAACTTCTAAGTTGCCATATATGTGTCTTATAATGTAGCTTTTCGAAGCTTTTTCCCCCAGCCCTAATGACGTGCTAATAAGTGAAGCGATCTTGAGAAGCTTTTTTCATTGCTACTCCCAGGCTTTTTTCATTGCTACTCCCTCCGAAGGTTTTTCCCCAGCCCTAACGAGGTGCTAATGAGTAAAGCTATCTTTGCAGGCTTTTTTCATTGCTACTCCCTCCGAAGAACTTTTTTTCCAGACTTAATGAGGTGCTAACGATCTTCCCAGCTTTGTAGGCTTTATCAGCTGTACTTTAGAAGCTTTTTTTCAGCACTAATCAGGAATAAAATAATGTGCTGAAGCTGACCAGACTAAGGATGCTAGCCAGATGGTAGGCAGATTTCCCCCCTATTTTTCTTCCCAAAAACTAAGGTGCGTCTTATACTCCGAAAAATACACTAACTTATTAATCTTTGTTTAGTGGACTTTGAATTTAACAGATAAAATGCAAATGAATAAATATATGCTGCATTGGGTCAGTAGGAGAGGTTGCAGAGAAAAGAAAGGTGCTAGGAAGATTGGGGCAGATGAGATCTGCAACACTGGCAGCTACGAAAGAGAAAAAGAGGAAAGATGGGATGATGTATGAAAACTTTGTTCTTTTTACTTGCTCTGCCTATTCATTGTGTTTACAAGAAACTGTTAATTTGACAGACATTCATCTTTAATAGATGGGGCGTTGGTCCTACCTGATACGCTCCTTCTCGTAGGGTTGAGGTAGCCTCCAGGGAAAGGGTTAACTTCATCCTG
>JANHFT010003952.1:70956-82044 GCA_032467955.1 Pseudoxenodon macrops
CTTTGACAGACTCGGTCCTATCAGAGAGCAGACCAGTTAACCCATTCCTGGAGGCTACATCCACCACTATGGAGAAAGAAGGATAGCAAAGATCCTTGATAACTCATTATCCATCTGGTGAAGAGATTGGAGTGCAATTCAATCAAAAGACTTAAAAAGCAGCAGTTTCAATTTTTAAAGCTTTTCTCATTAACTTAAATAACTGATCAAGTCAAAAGATGATCTGAAATTAATAAATGACAATGAAAATAAACCAAAACTGTATTTCTCTACCAACACAATAAAAGGTGATAAACTACGTTGTAATTAGTTTTGAAAACTTGCCAGCTTTGAGTTAAAGATTTTGTATTCTCTACTCATCCATTTTCTTCAAGAGATGGCATACATAATATTTGAAAATAATATGCAAAAGGATGACCAGGTGATAAGTTGAGGGTTCTTGCCTCCTTATGTATTATACTTCCAACTGGAGTGATTGATTTCAGAGAAAAGACTAATTATTAATAGGTATTGAGCTGGAACATTTTTGAAGACAGCATTTCTTCCCTACAGGCTTTCATATTAGGAGGGTTCTCACAATGTAACTATTTAAATTATGATTTTGAAATTATAGGTGAGATGACATTTAGGAGGGTAATAATACTTGCCTAAATTACCCTGGAAATCATCATAGATTGTTGAAAATTATCACATTAGTTGCATAGAGGGCCTCTCCCAAACCCTCTGTGCACCCTGTTTTTTGCAAAAACGGGCCATTTTTCACCCATTTTTGCGAAAAACAGGGTGTGCAGACGGTTTGGGAAGTCTACAGAGTGTTTCTGTGGGCTTGGGGAAGTCAAAAATGGAGGAGGTTTTGCCTTTTCCCAGCCCACAAAAACACTCTGCAAGCCTCCCAAACCCTCTGCGCACCCCATTTTTGAGAAAAACGGGGCCATTTTTCTCAAAAATGAGATGCAGGGACAGGGCTTCAGCAGGCCAAAATTGCTTTTTCGGTGTATAAGATGCACCAACATTTCCACCCTGTTAGGGTGCGTCTTATATTCCGAAAAATACGGTATATTAGCTGAAAAATAATAATGGATAAAGTGGCTAATGAATTCTGTTAATGTTTTGTTTGTCATAAAGCATTTCATTAAGTACCAAATTAAAAAAACAAAATCTAGACTATTCAACCATGCTATCAGTTTTTAATTCTATCTGTAGCCGATTAAAGAGATGTGATAAATATAAATTTCACATATGAGATCTATTTCCTATTTTACAATATTTTCTCTTGTTCAATCAAATTTTGAACTATTAAATAAGGTTACTATATTTTAATTAATGTCTATCTAAAAACAAATAATAAATAATAATTAATATAAAAACTCTTTAGAATAGATGCGGATTAAAATTGCACCACTATACAAATAATACTTCCCACACTAACCTACAATTCCACTTACCACATTTCTACTGGTAATATCTCCCAAATAAACTACGGCATTCATCTGCGGAGCCCATGTCTGGATTTCTCTTTGCCAAGATGTCAGGGTGGAAAGAGGTACTACGAGCAAGAAAGGTCCATACAACTGATGCTCATGAAATAAGTAATTCAAAAAGGAAATGGTTTGTATTGTTTTGCCCAAACCCATTTCATCAGCAAGAATACAGCTGTTTCCCCTATAAAGTGGCATGAACAAAATAAGTTAAACATCACATACAGGTTCATTAATTCCTACATATTAGAAATTAAATTATTATAGTATTCTTTTCTAAATTTGTCCAATATAGTCATTTAAATATTAACATTTTACTTATTTTTACAATACTTATTCATATTGTAATTCATATGGAATCAAGGACATGATAAAGGTCTGAAAATATTTGTTTACATTATTTAATTGCATAAGCTTTGACAGATCATTAAAAATGAAACAAGAAGAAAGATACAAAAATAAAAGTAGAAGTTACAGAACTACTAATTTATTCTTCTCTGGGGGGAAAAAACCCACACCTTTTGGTAGCCACATTTTCCTCTTCCATTTATTTCCCAATTGGTAACCACTACCTAAATATTTATAGTATACTTGAATATTAATTATTGGATGTTATTCCTAGTATCTGTTATTATTTTTGATAATAACTTGACTCTTTTCCTAAAAGCTATTATTCAAAATATCTGAATTTACCTTTGCTATACAATGTGTCAGATACAATGTGTCATATCTATATCTATACACACACACACAGCTGATTTTTGTTACAGTTGTTAAAATACATTATGTATACACAGATGCTTAATAAATTTTGATACTTTTATGTTTTCTAGAATTATTCCTAATAAAAATAATTGTGACTTTAGTTCAATGTTGAGTTTCATATTTTCTTAATGTTTGATTTATTTCCTTCTAATACTTTTGAGTTTTTCTGCATCACCACCATATGTGATATATTTTCCCCTTTGGTGTAGTTTGTTGCTATATAACCAGTTGGCAAAATTTGAATCTTCATGGTTTAATAAGACAACAGTACTTTTCATCCACTTTGCTAAATTAGATTTTAAATACATTTTAAAACTCCAAGGAGGAGAAAATAAAGAATAGATTTTATCTCATCCTAAAACTGTACTTTGGGTTAAACCTATACAGAAATCAATATTCTTACTTCTAAATGTACTAAGACCCCAATACACTTCAATTTTGCAAAGGTCCTATGTTAAACCTGAAATATCTTTAGAATATAATTATTATTTTTGCACCTTCAAGTATGAATGTAACACACTTATGCTAATAAAAAAAACCTGTTTAGTATAGTGGTTAGGTCACTGGGCTAAAAACTATACGACTCTGAATTCTAGTCCTGCCTTAGCCACAAAACCAGCTGGGTGACCTTGGGTAAGTCATTCTGAGTCCTAGGCAATGGCAAAAGAGTTCCAAAACTCTGCAGCAAGAAATCCAGCCAGTTAAAGAAAAGTAAAAATAATAATGGATAAAGTGGCTAAGTAAACAAATAAGTAAATAAAAATAAATAAATAAATAAATAAAGTTAGCTAAATGAAAATGTGTATGACACTTATTTTCTCTGTTACTAAAATGAACAGATCAAATATATATATATATATATGCACTTTAATATACAGTTGTAAGATTTTAAATATGTACGTACTTGCACCATGAATGGGCTAACCAATTTAGTCCATTTAATTGATAATCTCTTAACTCTAGGTTTTCATGACCTCCAATGTAATTAGGTTGTTTCTTTAAAGCCACAAATCTTGGTCTTTGCTTCAAAACCTACCAAGGTAAAAAAGAAATATTATTTTTATTCCTTATTTCTCTTAAACCTGAATTGTACACTATCTGACATTCAAAGACAAAAGAGATAATATAAAAATGATTGGGGGGGGGGAGGTGATGTGATGTGATCTGTGGACCAGAGTCCTGGAGGTAAATAACAGGAAGGTATTTAAACACATGGCACAATGAAAAAACATCTTAGATTTGATTACACTTTGCTGAGATGTTAGGACCAGGACTGCTACAAAGGATCTGAAACTAGATTATGATTTACAGCTGCTAATCATTTAAAATTATCTGGTTCTTAGGCAGGCAACAGACCCAATTAATTCAAGCATGCAGCACTTCAGTTTTGTTTTTTTAATTTTCAAGCCAATGTAATGGGCACCTATTAAAGGAAGACAAACCTCATCCTCCTATTATTTTGCTTTTCAATTTAACCTCTTTAAGACCTATTCCTTCCCCAGGAAGACTACTTCTTGATTTGGGGGAATTAGAAGTTGCACATATGACAGGTG
Source organism: Pseudoxenodon macrops (assembly GCA_032467955.1). Taxonomy (NCBI): domain Eukaryota; kingdom Metazoa; phylum Chordata; class Lepidosauria; order Squamata; family Pseudoxenodontidae; genus Pseudoxenodon; species Pseudoxenodon macrops. The sequence goes on from JANHFT010003952.1 coordinate 74,753, forward strand.
ATAGGACTGCTTTATTTATTGCTGCATACCACAAACATAATTCAGGTTTTTCTTTTAAATGCAGAGTAACTCCACTCCCCCATATTAATTTAGGGCTAGTACAGTCAATCTACTCTATTTTCCCCAATACAAACGCCAATTCAAAAACACCTATGAGTGGCAGAAATAATAAAACAGTTAAGAGGATGAAAGATAATGAGACAGTGAATTAAATAAAGTTCTAATAGTTATAGGAGACGAAGAATGACTAATGTAATAAAAAAGATTTTTAAAAACGTATCACTATCTTGTGGCAGTAATTGTACAAATACATAACAGCGTTGGAAGCTTCTGGCCCCAGAAGAAGTCTTAGTCTGAAAATAATAAAGATCTTTTCACCAGGCACTGAAATTGCCATCAGTACCTTACAGAGACCATAAAATTGTTATAATGTATGAAGAAGGACCAGTTCAATGTTAAATCAACCTCCCTCTATTGTTACATCTTACACTTCGGAAATAATCAATTTAACTGAATGACATTTACAGTAGTTGCTCTTCATATGGCTGAAAAAATAGCAAACAAAATGTTGCGTATGACACAACATGCATGTGTCTATATCTTAAGACCTTCTAATAGAATAGAATAGAATTCTTTATTGGCCAAGTATGATTGGGTACACAAGGAATATGTCTTTGGGGCATATGCTCAGTGTACATAAAACAAAAAAATACATTCATCAAGAATAATAAGATACAACACTTAGTGATAGTCATAGGTTAATAAATAAGCAACCAAATCATACTAGGAAACAAATAAAACAATATAAATATAAATCATAGAGATACAAGTAACAAGATTATAGTCATAAGTGGGAGGAAATAAGTAATAGGAAGAATGAGAGTAATAGTAATACAGTCTTAGTAAACTTGGGAATTAGTTGTTTAGCAGTGATGGCATTCAGGAAAAAACTGTCCCTGTGTCTAGATATTCTGGTGTGCAGTGTCCTTCAGCGTCGTTTTGAGGATAGATGTTGAAACAATTTATGTTCAGGATGTGAGGGGTCTGTAGATATTTTCACAGCTCTCTTTTTGATTAGTGCAGTATACAGGTGCTCTGTGTTTGTCTTGTTGTCTGTGTTTGTCTTGTTGGTTAAAGAGCCAAACCAGAGAGTTATAGAGGTGCAGATAACAGACTCAATAATTCCTCTGTAGAACTGAATCAGCAGCTCCTTGGGCAGTTTGAGCTTTCTGAAAGCTTTCTGGCACAGAAAGAACATTCTTGTGCTTTTTTGATGTTTTTGATGTTAGATGTCCATTTTAAATCTTGAGATATGATAGAACCTAGAAACCTGAAGGTCTTTACTGTTGATACTGTATTGTCTAGTATTGTAAGAGATGGTAGTATAGTTTCTCATAAAATCTATCACCATTTCTACGGTTTTGAGTGTGTTTAGTTCAAGATTATTCCGGTTGCACCACAAGTTCAACCCCATCTGTATGCAGATTCATAATTGTCTCGAATGAGACCAATCATGTTGTATCATCTGCAAACTTTAGTACTTTAACAGAGGGGTCTTTTGAGATGCAGTCATTGGTGTATTGAGAGAAGTGGAGAGAGCCCACAGCCTTGGGGGGCTCCTGTGCTAATTTGTACAGGTATATGAAGTGATTTTTTCTAGCTTCACCTACTGTTTCCTGTCTGTTAGGAAGCTTATGATCCATTTACAAGCGTGGTCAGGTACAGCTAACTGATTTAGTTTAGTTAGAAGATTATCTGGAATGATGGTATTGAATGCTGAGCTGAAGTCTACAAAGAGGACCCTTAAGAATGGTGACTCAGTAGCTGAAGCAATTTAATACTAATGCCTAATATTCCTGCTTATTTTTCCCTATTTATTTTCCTATTTAACTGATTGCTTGGTTAAATAAATAAATTAACCTGCCTATTGAAGGCACAAACAAGAATAATATTGATGAAACATGTCATTTTTCAAGTTTTCTTCACAGAATTTAAATAATTGCAGTTTACTTATGATTATACTTTTATGTTTTCAAAAATATTTTAAACAGCCTCTCTCTTGGTAGTTTTTGCATAAGTTGGTTAACCAGAGGCTGTCATCATGAAATGCCAATCTTCTGATCCATGACTGAAAACAAGGGTCCAGAGGCTTGTTCTGAGTTGCCATAGTTTACTGTAGATTGAATAGCTATCCCAATTTGGAACACTCTCAGGAGGAATGTTTGTTTCATGCTTGAAATAAAAGGCAGTTTCTGTATTGGCATATTTCTAAATGTTTCAGAGAAAGACAACCTTGACTGAATCACCACTTATGATGTGATGTTTGTTTATCCTGAGGACCACTCGACTCATATTTATTTGATTTATACCTGCCTTTATTTATGAACTCTCATCTGCACGATGAAAATGCCTGTATTTTAAATGCTGAATATGATACATTTATTAAAAGAATTTGAATTTTACCTACCTTACAATCTTTAAATGGAGTAGTCTTTGACTGATTTCTACTAAAATACTCATCAATGCGTGACTGGAACTTTTTTGCAATGAGAGCTCCATCTTCCCAGCTGCACTCTGAGTAAGGGAGACCTTGCCATTTACAATAATAATCTGGATAACCTGCTGCTGACTTCTGATTAGAATGGGCTATAGAAAATAGGCATAAAAATGAAAAGCAACATGTTCACTTAAATAACGAATCATGAAGAACAGATTGTACACAAAACCTGGTTAAAATACAATATTTGTTAATAACATCTGAGTTTGAGTGGCTGTAATTGTTTAACAAGGAAATATTTGCAAAAAGAAAAGGACTGAAATGCTGCATCTCTATCGGGCCTTGCTGCGAGAAAGCCAGGCTTTCAACACCTACGGCTACAGGTAGGAAGATGGGGGCATCTTGAGAATGGAGCCTTCAGTGCCAAGTCCCTCTTCTGCCCCCATGAAAATTATCCCCCTCCCCACCCCCTCGTTAAATACACGTAGGGTGATAGGATTTGTTTTAAATGGATAAAAAGATCTGTGCTGCTCGTTATCAAAATCCGAGTGGATGTGAGGATGCTGCCGATCCCTACTGCCTGGAACCACCCAAAAATGTGACGCGCGGAGGCAAAAAATGTCTGAAGGGTGGGGGACAGCAGGTGGGCAGGGCAACATTCAGTGTACAAGACGCACCCAAATTTTCACCCTCTTTTGAGGTGGCTGGGAAGTGCATCTTATACTCCGAAAAATATGGTAATGGTCAACTCCATTAATTATCAGAATGGGGAGTGGAAGGTAGTAGTGAGGAAAGGAGAGTATCAAAATAGTAATATGATTGAAGATAGGAGATAAGCTGCCCTACTTTAATTCTTCCTCTCTCCACCTCATCTTGGTAACCAAGTAGTGGGACACTGCTATACTATGGACTCAAACTGTTGCTACTGAATGCCAGGTTTCTCCATAATATAACCTTTCTCATTCAAATTCTGATCTTGGATGAGGCAAGTATTACTGATATATATATAGAAGAGAAAGGGAGTGAGTTCCCAATGATGCATTAGAATCAGAATAGAGCTGGAAGGGACCTAGGACGTCTTCTATTCCAGCCCCCTGCTCAAGCAGGAAATCCTGTATCATTTCAGACATTAGACGTAACCCATAGTAGGGAGGAAGAGGATGAGGAATTATTGTCTAGAATACTACATATGATCAGAGATAGTCTTCCACAGATAATGTGAGGACGGCACTATTACAATCACTATCCTAAATAACTAATTTCAAAGTGCACTTTTTGAAGATTTTCCCAATGTACATTTTGTAGTATGCTTGGTCTGCCTATGGAATAAGGGGTTGACATTGGCAATTGACAGGAGTGCTCTTACATTGCCTCCTCCTGGTCACCAATCCAGTAAATTTTTGATTTGGCAAAAGCTAAAGATGAGTGCAATCAAATGCAGGTTATCAAAATGGATAAGAACTTAAGTTTAAGCTTACACTATGACAGAAAGTGTGGTGAAGTAATTATATTTCTCTACCATTACTGCATTTACAAATTCAACAGCATTGTTTAAAGTAAATTTATCTATTTTCAGCAAAACTCTTAACTGTCTGTAAGTAATTTTTAACAGTCATCGTGATTACAATTAAACCTAAGCAAATAAATAAAATGCATTTAAAATAATGTTTTATATAAATATTTTGAATTTAAATATATTTGAATCATGTATATTGCAAGTTTCAAGTTATATCACCTACCAATAATTCTCTCTACAATTTGATACTGCTTATGCAAGTCATCTGTAAGCTCTTGTTGACAGTTGTAATATTCTACATCTTCTGGAGAAGCATTTTTCAGCCTGGAAAGAAAATATGCATAATGTTAGTGACATCGTTAAAAAAAATTGATACTGATTTCAAGGTATGAAAATACTATCTAACGAGATGATAACCACCCCATATATGACTTTTACAGAGTTGTGACTTTCAATGGTTGGGTCCTAAAGGATAATATGAATAGTGTTAGGTTCTTGACTTTCCAATGCTATCCTGCACAACCCCAAAACTCTATTAAATATTTAGACAAAGATTTGGGATAATACGGAGGTTTATCTAATGCATTTAGGTATTATCTTTCTGACAAGATACTAAAATGGTTTATAATAATACAGGAAGTTTGTAAAATTCTCACACATAAGTTTTAAGAAAATCTTGAAAGACAGTTTAATTTCACAAATCTCCAAACGAGCATCCATTTTCAGGGAGGGTTGATTTATTATTTCATTTTTTTTACTAGTTGATCGCTACTATTTAAAAAAAAAATATTTTCATTTTATTTTTTATATGTTAACATATAAGCCACTGGGACATTTGATTTGAATTAGCTATGAAAATTCATTAGCTATGAAATATAAATGAAGATTACATTAGATAATCAGTTATATTATTAGATATAAATAATAAAAGAAACTAATACTATAAAAGAATAACAAGAAATAGAGACAGCTAGCTAACAGTCACTTCAGGACCTGTTGACATGTACTTCATGGCCTAAAATCTAATCTTTTCCTTATATCACATGAACCTTAGTCTCAGGAAAGCGAGGACATAGGAAGAACTTTAGTATTTAGATCCTAGCTAGGGGTATGAAAAAGACTAGAAGTAGCAATGTACAAAACATTCCCTACACAAATTGTTCTGTGCATGGAACAGCTACCCTTGTTTGTAATGAGAATGAAATAGGATTGTACAGGTCTAGATATGGACCAAACACTACAATATATCAAGCAGAATGTGTGGATAAGAATAAGGAAATATCACAGCTAAGGGATTTCTTTGAAAGCAGCATGCATGGAAATTAGCAACCATGGCTAAGAGAAAGAATGGGCTATAAAGATTATAGAACAGAAGCCAGTGGAATAGGCATGCTGAGAACCTGTCACTTATCGTTTCATAATTAAAAATATACACATAGGCTAATACACTGGCAGTGGTGGTTAAATTGGGGAAGGGGAAAAGCGAGAGGCAAAGTTCTATGAAAATGGGTGTCAGACTGATCAAACAGTGGCTGAAAGGGGAGAGCAGATGCTGGGAAGATAAGTTGGGTCAGTTCCACTTGGAAGAAGATGGGGCGACATGTACAAGTCTTCACTTACTTGCCCTATAAAATAATTCTAGAATCTTTCTGGATTTTGTTTTAGCTAAAACTTTTTGGTATAGACCAGTTTAGTTGAGTGGTTATGGCATCAAGCTATAAACTAGAAGCCTATGATTTCTACTCCAATCTCAAGAATGAAAGCTGGCTGGGTGACTTTGGACTAGTCACTGTCTCTCAGCCCAACTCATCTCACAGGGTTGTTCTAGAGTAAATAGGAGAAGGAAGGAGTATTCACCACCCTGAGCTATTTATAAAACTAATGAAAGGTGGGATTTTAAAAAACCTAAAACAACTAAAATGTCTGGAGTTTTGTTTCTGCTGAATTCAGGCTGACCCAATAATGCTTCAAACAGAATTTCTGAAATCCATGTTTTTAAAAAGGATTTTCTGCTTCCTTTATACCCATAATTGGAACTTTAGTCAGATTTTAATGATTTATACATAATTGAGCCAGAACTAAGTTATATTGAATATCCTTTTTTCATTAAAAAACACTTTTTTCACTTAAAAACAAAGCACCATCTTGCTATAGACCGAAGTCATCTCACTTTTATAAAATGAATCTTTTAATCAACATATTCTGGTTTTAATTGGAGTTGTAAGTTGAGGACTACCTGTATGATTAAAGATTTTACATTCAAATAAAATCTATTCTTTCTTCTGCTAAACCAATGAAGATACCCTGAACTTGGCGATCAGGAGTACTGACATACCTTGAATTAGAAAATATAAATTATTTAATGACACTTGCAAATATTATGTTAAGAATGTTATTATAATTTGTAAATACTCACCAGCGTCTAATTTCCTGATCCTTTTTCTTATAGTTGTCCAGTTTCTTCATTCCTCTAACATTCTGTTGCTTTAGAGTTTCTTCAGTTTCCCAGGTATTATGAATATGGGACCAACCTTTCCATTTAATCAAATACTGCATATCACCAGATTCTTTTGATTTATCATATCCTGCATTTGGATCTCCATCAGCTTCAACTGCATAGATAGTGGTTGTAGCACCAGTTGCTGAAAAAATAGTCATAATTTAAAAAAACTTCAATCATATACAATTCTTAGATGGAATATAAAATATCAGATGGTTTTAAAATAAAAATCTCTGTAGGCATTTAATGTAATAATGTGATGCAGTGTTGTCAAATTAAAAGTTTCACAGAAATAATATTCTGCCAAAGAATTGATTAATGCGATTTTAATCAATCTAAAACAAACTGTTAGTGATTGCCGTAAGATACCAAGTTAGCCTCAGGAACTTTGGCTATAGATGCTGATTAGCTGAAGTTTCCTCTTCATGCTGGGCAATCATTAGCATAAAGGTAGATGTCGCTTACTGACTGTCTTGTTCAGCAACTGTTCAAAATTATAATACTGAGGGAGAAGGCGTGTCTTGCTTCGGGCGAGACGTCGATCTCTGGGGAGCTCCCAGGGATCGTCGAATCTCAGCCTAACCGGGGGTCCGAAGCGGACCCTGAACTGTCCTGGAGGGACAGTGAAGTACAGGGGCACCTAACTGCACGAACGGGGAAAACGGCAATTTCCCCCGGAGTGCAGACTGAAGCCTCAACCCAGCGGCTGGGAAGGCGGGGCAATCCTGTCCTAGTCTGGGCTGCCACTTCGAACGGAGCTGTTTAATGGAGATATCGTT
>JANHFT010003953.1:17203-30284 GCA_032467955.1 Pseudoxenodon macrops
TGTTCTTGTGTCTAGTTGTCTTGGTTTGCAGTGCTCTATAGCATCGTTTTGAGGGTAGGAGTTGAAACAATCTATGGATTGTTTCAAAAGAATTGTTTCAAAAGATTGTTTCAAAAGAATTAGGATCCCTACTTGCACTCTTCACTGATTGCTATTATTGCTACCATTGCTACTAATTCTGACTAATATTCTTTCTTTTCCTTGTAGACAAACAAATTTAAGAATTTTGCTGGATATAGTGTCAGGTGCAAGAAATTAGGGTAGAGTTCAAAAGCGCAATGAGTTTATTGTTATTTATTGTCACCTATACAAATGAATCTGATCTGCTAACAAATTGGTGCCAGATAAAGAGTTAATGGACTTCAAAGAGTATTAGACTTTGGTCTTTTTTGGAGGGTTTAGTGACTACAAACTGATACATCTGACCCTAACTTAAAGCTCAGCCAGATCATCTCCAACATATACTGTTGAAAAATCCTTCCAAGTGTGTAATTAATTCAGCAAAACTTAATCATGATGCTCCATGTTTGATGGGGTCTAATAGAGAACTACTCTGGGCTTCTTCACTTATATAATTGTTTACTCAATGAACGTTCTGCAAAAATATATACATTCTCCATTTGTAGACGTATTTTTGTGCTTTCAGCTGTATTTTATCATGACTGTGTCTGTGTGAATGGACAAACATTCTACAGCTGGATTAAAAAAAAAAAATTAATGTAGCTGCAAACTCTATAGACTGTTCCTTCCAATTCACATCTATGAGATTCCAGGATCCCTACTTGGAACACAGATTTCAGGAATCAGGTCTCAAATGTTCACAAAAGCTAATTAACTGAGTATAATGCCCTAATGTGTATTGGAGTGCCATTCTTCATCAGGTGCAAATTCTTCAATGCACCATAAGCAGAACAGTTTCCTTGTTCATTCAGCTTGCCTTTATAGTAGCTGCCTCCATGGACTTTTGCATTTCTTATTTAGATCAGGATAGGAACCCAGAATTATTCATATTCCTATTTCCACTTATACATGATTCCTGAGAATCCTAAGTATAGCTTCTGCAACCTACAGAACTTATTATCCCGTGGTAATGTTTCATCTGACAAAAGTGGGAAATTCTAAATGTGTGAGGTTCAATCGTATTAGTATTTATTTTAAATTAAATCCAATCTATTTTTAATCATGTCAAAATTCATTTAAGTGTAAGATTTAATTACATTTAGTTTTCAGCCTCGATCTGCCCTTTTCTTCTCCCCTGCTCTGTTTTTTTTGAAATCTGTCTTCCATCATGCAGTCAAGAATTGCACTTAGCTTGAATAAGAACTGCAACAAGACAACTGCAATTAACATTTATGATAGTGTACTTCAGGGGTGAAATTCAAAAATTTTCCCCTGCTGGTTCTGTGGGTGTGGCTTGGTGGTCCTAACAGGGGAAGAATACTGAAAAATCTCCATTCCCTTCCCACTCTAGGGAAAGGATACTGCAAAATCCCCATTCCTTCCCCACTCCTGGGGGAAGGATATTGCAAAATCTCCATTCCCACCCCACTCTAGTAAAGGATACTGCAAAATGCACATTCCCTCCCCACTCCTGGGGGAAGGATATTGCAAAATTTCCATTCCCAGCCCATTCTGGGGGCAGCTGGTATTTGCCGGTTATCCCAACTACTCAAAATTTCCACTACTGGTTCTCCAGAACCTGTCAGAACCTGCTGAATTTCACCCCTGTTGTACTTTTTATTTAAGTGTGACATGCATATTACTGTGTTCTCTTCAGGTTTTCAATAACTACAGGTAGTCCTTGACTCATGTCTGTAGTGGAGATTGCCCATTATAGATGTTGTAAAGTGAATGCTTCAGTTGTTAAATAAATCCATGGTTTGTTATGGGATGCTTTTACCCAAACTGGAATTAAAGGCCAGTTTTGGGCAAATAGTTTTAAATTGTGGTCATGTGACTAAGGTGACTAGCAAACAGCTATAAACGTAGGTTCATGACTAAGCACCTAAAATTCAATCATGTGACTGCAGTGGGGCAGCAATTAGAACTTCAGAACTGGGTTGTAAGTAGCTTCTGGGGTATCAGTCAAAACTTCAAATGGTTGATAACATCAAAGACTACCTGCAATTTGCTGTGATAGAAAAATATGTTTTGCATGAATGTTGGCTTAACTGGGACTTCTATAATCCAAGCTTTTATTTTTCTCTAATCATGATTAATGTAAAGTTTGGTTCTTTGACCTTTATTATATTTTATAACAGAAACTAAGTTTTAATGTAAGAATGTATTTGATGCAGATTTCTTCAACAAAGCATTTAATTTAAAAACATGTTTCCGGTTGGCATTTGCCCCATTTTAAAAAAGAAACACTGTTGGAAATTCATATTTTAATGTACAAATGATCAGGTTTTTATCTTTCAAGAACATTACCAATTTTGCATTCTATTGAGAATCAAAATGTATCACTGAACCGTGTGGCCCGAATGGGCTTGACATTTCTTTAAAATGTAATTGAAAATAATGTACGTGAAATGGTTTGGAATTACGATTTCCTTTCCATTTTTATTTAGCACCAGGATGGTGCTAGATCACTGTACAGAATAAAGGCATGAAGAGTTGGAGAAGGACTTTGAAGCATTAAAACTGCTTTGGGCTAAGGGTATGTTCGTTCAGATACCAAAACTCCTAAGAAATGTATTAATTTCATGCCCTTCTTTGGCCTGAATGTCAATACTTGATTATGAGAGATATATGGAATTCTGGTATATTATGATACAAATATTCCAATTCAGCTGAAAGGGAGATTTTGCTTTATTAACAATATTGAAAACTAAAAGTGTAAGAAGCTGCTTCTAGGCAAATGCCTGTCCAAAACCAGATCATGTCACTGGCACATTGTGAAGCTTAACTTATCGAAGTAAAATGCAATACATTTTCATGTTGTATGGTTTCTACTTTCGAAAACCTACAGCAAAATGCTCATTGTGCATGCTAGAAAGCTGAAATTGTACTATCTTGAGTCCAAACAGATATGTGAGAAATTCCTACCTGAAATTCAGCTGGCTAAACTATGTACATAGTTTATCATGATGTCTGAATCTAGTAATTCATAACTCATGATTTATAGCAAGGTAAACAATTTTTTAAGATTCAAGAGTTCCAACAGGCCTTCGAGTAATTGCTGGAGAGCCAAACTTCGAAAAAGAACGAGTAAGCAGAATGACATCTACATTTGATTTCATTTAATTTGGTCCCAGTGTGTGGTAGCACTTAAATGACTTTGGCTGATCACAAAAAAAAACAACTAAGTAGTATCTGGTTAGTACTTGGATAGGATATTACTAGAAAATGTCAGAGCTATATATTGGGAACTTAAAAAAAATCTAAGATGATCACAATGACAAATATTTTTCTATTGTTGCCAAGAAAAAAAATGGGCATGATCCAGGGGTGGGTTGTGGATCGTGTTGCTGTTGATTCGCTCAGGGTTGCGCCTCACGCACAGCAATCCAAAAATCCAAAATGGCAGCGCCCATGGAGACACCGAAGTAACTGGCTCTATGACATCATCGCCGAGTTACTACCAGTTCTAAAGAACCAGTTAGAACCGGTAGGAAACCACCTCTGGCATGATCATGAAGTCGTCAAAAACCAAGTCACCTGAATTTTTTTTTACTGTTAATACATGTTTAATTAACATTAGATAGGTACACTATTGAAGACTGCAAAATACTATTAGCTAAGTGATGACATCTCTGAAAGGGATACGGCTGAATATTTTGTTCTACTTTTTTTTATAGCATTTTCAAGGCGTTCAAGCACTGGTATGGGAGCAGAAGGCTTTTGGGAGCTCAACTATTTCAATCTCTATACTTAATTTGGAAGGAGTAATAAATAATCTAGTGGGATGTGGTGGCTCAGTGGCTAAGATGCTGAGCTTGTCGATCAGAAAGGTCGGCATTTTGGTGATTCGAATCCCTAGAGTGAGATCCCATTACTTGTTCCAGCTTCTGCCAACCTAGCAGTTAGAAAACATGTAAAAATGCAAGTAGAAAAATAGTGGTGGGAAGGTAACAGTGTTCCGTGAGCCTTTGGTATTTAGTCATGCCAGCCATGTGACCATGCAAATGTCTTCGGACAGCACTGGCTCTTCGGCTTTGAAACAGAGATGAGCACTGCCCCCTAGAGTCAGGAATGACTAGCACCTATGTGCGAGGGGAACCTTTACCTTTAATAAATAATCTATAACTGAAATGTGGCATAACAATCTCAGGCTGGTGGGGGCTTCATAATTATGCTGTATGCCCCATGTTGTTTGTTGGATTGGGTCAGGTGCATGCTGGTTGTCATTCCATGTTTATTGATTTATTTATATATATGCCACCATTCCGTAGTCTCCAGACCCTTTTCCAAATTAAATATTTTATATATGAAATGATATACACATATAACATTCCCTTAAAGTCTATCATCCCAACCAGCCATCCATCTCATCAGTTATTGCAGACCCTCTGAAACACAACCAATTTGACAACACTGCAGAAAGTTTGATAAGTCACCCAGAAGGGCAACTAGAGTGAATGACCTTTGAGTTCATCATCTTTGTTTCTTCAGGTCAGAACTGCATGAAGGGAGTAACATCTGCCTCCGTGTATCCCTGCTTGCATAAACCAATATTCCTGAATGAAACATGAATTCATGTGATGCTGTCTTACATTAATGACAAAGCATTTACTTTCTACGTAACAAATCTAAGTTTTCGTTATTTGAAATTTTGATACCAGAAACAAACCTGAAAAGTGCAACTGTAGAGGACGTTTTGCAGATGACGCTTATCCTTTTTATGGTAATTATAATTATTCCATTATTCTGGATTTTCATGACACATAATTAACTACACTGGATTTGCACAAAATTCTAAATTAAAATGTGGATGGTTAGTTTTCAATTCATTGTGTTGGCTTAGCACAGCTTGCATAGTATCGGGCGAGAGGAATCAATGATATTTTTCAGTGTAAGACTCCTACGTGCATTCAGAAAATGTAGAGGTGCATTTTTTAAGGTAAATTATCTTTGGCATATGGTAGCTGGAACTGGGCATTCATTTGATTAGCCATCCCTCAGAGTGTTTCAAAAATACAATTTGAGGAAATTATCAAGCCAGATAAAATGTTGGTAAAGTTTTTCTCCAGTTTTCTAATGGCATTATGATTCTCTGTTAGAACAGTGTGGAATTCCAGTGAAAATCAGTGCAAATGGAAATATGAGTTATATTCAGGCTTCAGAGGAAGTCAAATGTGTCAAAGAAATTCAGTAATCAATTTTCACTTTCCTATGTTAATCCATGGGATTTTGATTGATTATGTGCCATCAGGTTGATGTCATCTTAGCAACCAGATAGGTAGACCTTCATTACAGTGATCTGTGCCCAATCTTCTGGGCTTCCAATAGTGCACCCAAGAAATCCATTCATCTTTCTGCTCGTCACTCTCTTCTTTCCTCCTTTCTCAGAATTACAGATGTAAGAAAATGAGGCCTTTGTATAATGTGTTCAAATTATGAGACTCTGAGCCTGCTCATTTGAACTTTGAATGAGAACTCTGATTTCATTGGTTCTAGGACAGTGGTGAAATCCATTTTTTTTACTACCGGTTCTGTGGGCGTGAGTTGATGGGCATGTTGTGGCTTGGTGGATGTGGCAGGGGAAGGATATTACAAAATCTCCATTTCCACCCCACTCTGGGGCTAGCCAGTGGTGGTATTTGCTGGTTCTCCAAACTGCTCAAAATTTCCGCTACCGATTCTCCAGAACCTGTCAGAACCTGCTGGATTTCCCCCTGTTCTAGGATCCATTTGCTTGGTTTGCTAACTATCCATGTTATTTTCAAGAGTCTTCGTTCTTTCTATCTTGCTTCAAAATACAAATTTCTCTTCCATAGAATATCATAGAAAACAAACATTGCTGACTCAAGGTAATATTAGTAGGCATAGACACATCACAGCATCCAACTATCTTTTCCAAGGTATTTTTTTGCTAATTGTCTGTAGTATATTTCCTAACAGTTGGTTCCTTTACTGCTGATATTCAATCATAACACATGAAATAACCCCAAGTTTTAGGATATCATCTTGTGAAACACTTTTATTTGTATTCATCTGAGTACAATTAGTATAAGCAAAATTCCCAACAATCCTCGCACCAAAATGAACCCAATTGTTTGCATGGAGCTAGCGCTGCAATGCATTATTTAGAGTCCATTAATATAAAGTACACTGGCGCTGACACTGGCGACTTCTGTAAAAAGTAATGAGGTTGTAATAAGAATAATGATGGGTCCCATTAGCCTTCTTTCCTTCTTCGTATTTGCATTGTCAGTGTGGAGTTACATGCTGAGCATAAACCTGTTACAGATGAGTTTGGGAAAATATAGTAATCCCTGCCCATTTCTAATTGCGTTCCGTTGCTATTGTCATCACAGCATACTTAGGGCTGGAATTTTTGTTCTGTATTTCTTGATTATATTATCAGTCCTTGTTTCCTTGTGACAAATTTCAATTTCCCCTTTCATAGTATAATGTTTGATTTTCTGATTTAATAGGCAAATAGATCAAACTAGCCTGGTTTTTTTTCTTCCCCCAATCCTGTTCACTTTCCCCAATCCTGTTATTATTGATTCAAGTACTTACCCATAACTGAAAGCACATCTAAACTTCTCCTAATTTCAGCTTGAAAACCTTTAGCTCGCCATTCTATACTGATATGTCTCTATGATGTGATCGTCCTTTCATTCTCAGCCTATTGCTGAAGTCAGCTAACTTCAGGTTTGGAGATCTATTGTGGTAGTTGTGTTTTCCATATTTTCCTGGCAAAACTTTGCTATCTGTATATTTGGTGCTTCAATGGCAACTGGGATCGCCCTACCTCCTTTTGGTAGATTCAGCTATTTCAGGCGAACTCTCTGTAGTCATTACTATCTTTCCTCCATGACCATTTTAGTTGAATTGCTAGACTAGTATGACTGCAAGAGAGAAGCACCAATACTAGATAAAGCTTACTTATACATGTGACTTTCTTGTATTCCTACATCCTCTTCTCCTGGCCAGTTTCCTTCTTTTATTTTTTTTCTCCGCTCTAGCTTTTCCTAAAAATTGATAATTGAGATTGGAAGGCCATATGATTATACTTCAGGAATGATCAATTGAAGACAAGGGCAGTCTAATTGGCTCCTTCCAGCCTCATTGTGATTCTATGTATTAGTGATTAGAAGCAATAGTGTTTTAATATCTACAGAATGTAAACAGTGTCTTTGAAACAACATTATAACAATATTATATGTTTCTATAATATTCTTCCTTATAAACATGTAATTAGTCCTAAAATGCAGAAACATTTTAAAAGTTGTATGCAACTACTGGTTAAAACTTTAATTAAAAAAAAGTGTCCTGAAATTTGAAAGTACAGGTGAATTAATTCAGATGTATAATAAAAGATATTAAGGCTAGTTATGAAAACAACAACAAAAATAAATAATAATAAAACTGAATATGGAAAGGAGGTACTTGGATTTGTAGCCTAACAAGTCAATATTTTTTATTTGCCTAAATTCACTAATAACAATGAAAACAAATGTTTATGAAATTATTTCCCTGTTAGTTGCAGGAGCACACATGAATGCATTTGTATTGCTATAATATTTAATATTAATCAATAGAGCACAAATGATATGGTTTGAATGAGCCAGTGAATATAATGAAAGCTTTTACTTATTGCATGACATAAAGAACATAAAAGCAATTCAGTCTAATGTAATTTTCATAGCATTGTAGTGTGACATATTAAAAATACCCAACCATTCATTTGTTTCTCTTCCAGCCAGGTTTTAACTATCAACAAGAATAAACTGCACCACATGTCTCCTCTTTGGCAGTAGAGATGATCCAATTCTTTGATGCATGAACTTCAAAAGTATGTGTACTATTTACCGGTATTCTGCTTGTGGGATTTCTTTTTTTTTTGCTTCCACACACTATGAGCGTAAGAAACATTTATAGAGTGTGAAAGTATAACAAAATCCCATAAGGAGAATAAAGCACTACATATACATGCATCATAAGGTTAATCATCCCCGTTGTCAAAGTGAAATGCAATTCATTGTTGTTAATAATGGCTTACAATGGTCTAATAGTGGGGAAACCATGTCATCTCTAATTCCGTTGATAAAAATACTACATTGAGCATGCAGCCTACAGACAAAAACTTTACTGTTTGCTCTAATGGTAACCCTTGGAATCTGAATATAGTGTGATTACAACCAGCGTTTTAATGCTTCACATTCATGGGTCATGCCTGCCCACCATCTGAATGCCTGAATGAGTTATTGGGGGTAAATTGATTATTAGATAACCCATGGCCATCATTACTGGGTAGAGTAAAAGAGCCATTTGTCATTGCTGGCTAGGTGCTCTGCGTTAGTTCCAAGAAGGTGCAAGAAGTTCTATATCTGATTTTTTCCATGGCTAGTGGTTTTTAGCTCACTTTAAAAAAACCTAGAGCAAGATACACCATTCAAATGGCAGAGCTGTCTTTTAAATCTCCACTTGTTTTCAGAGATTATTTAATACGTAGCAAATTATGTTTACATATCCAGCAATCATTCCTTTCATCTACCTGTGCTAGCAGGGCTGACTGGTGGGGTCCTGGATAATTAACAACCTTGGATTAGTTTGCAGTTTGAGAGGGGGTAATTCCGCCTGAATAGCCAAAGGAATAGTAACCAATGTAGGAGTGTTTTCACTTAGAGAAAACACTTCCAATACTCAGACTGCTTTGCAGGGAAATTATTCTCACTTTGACAGGCTTTTGAAATAAATCTTTTGCAAGGTGCTTCTTAATTTGAATTTGGAGAAAGCATATTTCAAGTTCCAATCCTATGCACAAGTGCTTCTGAATGAAAATGAATCAGGTTGCATCAACAGCTGTCAGAAATTGCACTTGTGTTACATTGACTAAAGGCACTTCCACACAGCTATATGCTTTGCCTCTCTTATCTTCTGAAGTAGTTTCATGGCACTCCAGATTTCTACCTTGCTATGCTGCAAAGCAGGGCGCTCTCTCCACCTAGACGTGCAAAACATGGCAAACAGATCTTGTTCTTCCAAACTATATATTTTAGGAAAGGGGGAGTTACACATTTCCTAGCCACTGAATGTTCAGACTGGGGGAGATGTTGGTAAGGCATAACAACAAGAAAGAAAGAAAACTCACTTTGCCACACCCAAAGAAATATATCTATTTATTCTAGATTGCAAGTTTAATTAACTATGGATCAAACATGACTTTCTAGGCCCCCTGCAATATAATGGAGATCCAGAATGGATACTAATCTCAAATTTGTGTGGGTGAAAGGGACCTACCACAATCAAGACAATTTTCAGAAAAGCAGGGTTTTGCAAAAGATGATCTAAATAAAGCAGCAGCTGGTATAATTATTTATTTAACAGATTTGTATTTCTACCCATCTCACATAGTGACTCTTGAGGGCATAATACATAATAAAATACATCAAAAAACCAATAAAATCATAATTTAAATTAAAAATAAACACTAAGTAAAAAATAAAATGGCGGCCAACATACAGAGAGTATATAGTTAACAATAATCACAAAACAGGCTACCTACCAGTGGTGGGTTGCTACAAGTTCTCCCCTAATCTAAAAACTGGTAGTGGCGGTGGTGGGAGGCTCTGCCCACCCCCCCGACATAATCACGGATGATCTGTGCATGCGCAGAAGTGCCATTTATTTATTTATTAAATTTGTATACCGCCCTTCTCTCGAAAGACTCAGGGCGGTCTCAGGGCGCAAAGCGCATGCACGTTCACAACCCGAACCAGTAGCGGAAGTAAGTAAATCCCACTACTGCTACCTACTATGGGATCCCCAGGGCTCATTGACAAAAAGCATGTTTTGAGAACCTTCTGGAAAGCTAACAGGGTTAGGGCCAGGCTTACCTCATGAGGACTAATGTTCCACAGGGTAAAGGCTACATCAGAAAAGGCTTTCTTTTAAAGTCCCGGCAGATAAATGTCCCTAGCCTTTGGGACTTGCAACATATTTCCCTTCAATCATGAGCCACATGTCCAGGAGAACCCCCTGTTTGGGATGGTGCAAATATGGGTCAAATAAAATAAATCCCCAGGTAGAGAAGGCTCCAAAACCCAAAGTTACTGAGTCTTACCAATGTTTAGTTTAAACCTTTAAATCCAGACCCGCTGCACCTTCCAAGCACTGGGAAAGAACATCAAGAGCATCACTTAACTGACTACATAGGAATGGAGATATACATCTGGGTGTTATCCGCATACTGATCATACCTAACCTCTCATACCTAGCAACTTTAAGATATATCGATGTCAACTCCTTTGTTGACTGGGAGTTGAAGTCCACACATTTAAAAGTTGCCAAGCTTGAGAAATACTGATTTCAGAGTACTTTTGGTTGAAAAATGTTCTATGGGTATTTGGGGCTATGGTGAATCTTAGGCCACTAGGACAGTGCTTCTTTAGTGTGACAAAAGCAGATTGGCAGCTCAGGAGGCTCACTAGAGACCGGAAGGAAAAGCACTTGGCTAATGCATTAGGATTTGTGCAAAAAGGGTCAAGCTTTCAGTGTGATGCCCTGCTTTCAAGATTTTGACAAAAGGTGTAGGCACCTATGTGGGCACTCAGGCGGATGTCCATAATTTCTAAGGCTGACCTGCACATCTCTGATTTGCACAGCAAATGGAATGTTTGGGAAAAGAAAAATGGATGGTGGCCTCCGCCTAAAGCATCCATCTTGCTTTCAGCACTCCGAAAAAGAACTTGCTTTCCTGAGGCCCTTCATAGGCTAGGATTTTTTCCTCATCCTTTCAGCTAATTCACTAAAAAGCTATAAAGAACATATGTTGCCAGAAACTAATTTTTCTGTTTCAACCTCCATTTTGATGTTATTGTTCTAGTTGTTGTCCAGGGGGAGGAAATGTTATTTCAACTATTAGCAATCAATGTCTGGTAATCTGACATACTTCATATTTCAGTTGACATTTACCGGTAAATATATAGGACATATGTAGATATAGATATTTGTCTCCAAAAATTCTGACGTTGCAAAGTAATGTGCAAAACCAGTTTAATATTAGGTGATACAATTTATTAGAATGATGTGTTAAAAAAACATGATAGTTTATATACTATCTTCTGTCTATTTGTAACCTTCAATTGGGCAAAACTAGAATGTGTATATAGGGCAACAATTATTGAAATAAAGTATCTCAAATAAAATAATTTATAGAATTCTGGGACACAGTACTCCTGTAGGAATTAAATTTGGGAAACCTGTGGCTGATTCAGCACCATCACCCCTGCTGATTACCCTTCCCAAAAACCTTTAGATTGCAAGGCACAAGGCAAGCTGGTGAGTTGTGTATCCTTGCCTTACTTTCTTGCTTACCTCTTGTCCTTGAAATCAATCAACTGGTGACAAGTTGAGTTGACATTGCTTGCTTTGGAACTGAGGCTGAATTTGAAATCTCTTAATGGTAGTGGCTGGTGAAGGAAGGATAAAGAAGTGGTACTGATGCTTGGTGGTAAGGGAAGGTTTGGGAACATACTGGAATGAGGAGTAGGATTGCAATTTTCCCTGCTGTCCATGGCTCCTTTTGTTCCTCCTTCCTTCAGCAAAATGGCAAGCATTTCCAAAGGAAGAGGAGGAGGAGGAGGAAGAGGAGGAGGAGGAGGAGGAAATGACTTCACTGGAGCTCTTCTGAGCATTGAAGAAACAGCACAATCCTATACTGCATTATGTGGAAAGAAGAAATAGTCAAATAGTCTAGGATTAAATAAATGGCCAGTGATTTCTAGTTATTTGATTATTAGCTGGATCACATTCTGCTTTCATAGTTATAGAACTGTAAATTGATATTCTTTATCTCAAATGCAAGTACCTTAAGAATCTGAGTGCAGTGCAGTAAGACAAAATCTACATTACTGTACTGCATCAGACTTTTGATGTACCAAGGAAATTATTTTGCTGGGTTTGAATACCTTTTAAATTAGCATAAGGAACTTGGTGTTCCCTATAAGATATGACATTCTTTAAATTAATATAAATTGAAATAGAAAGGGGAATGATGCATATTTCATGCATCCTTGTTCTCTAAATACAGCCACTTTCTCCTTTGATACAGAAAATTCGGTTTCACACCACCTCTGTTTCATTTTCAAGTACATATTTTGGCCTGAAATCCCAGTGAGATATTTTTATCATCGTCACATGATACTTCAGTCAGAAACATTTTCACAGACTTTGGAATGCTCATCCTTTTTTTATCATTCTCTTGTAGGTAAATGCAATATTAAAATTTAACAGATGCCATATTAGTGTCCTGGTCAAGAATTAGCAAAAGCTGGCAATCGAATTGCATAGTGGGGGAATATGGGGCATGAAATCTGTAGAGAAAAGCATCATTTTTGATGGTACACTGGACAGATGGACTGAATTCACACATGGTGCTAAGCCATAACTTATGGGGTTACTATAATGGGTCAGTGAATTATTTATTTAAACATTTATGTAGAATTTTTGGCTTCATTATTGCCGCATGACATCCAAAAATTTGTTTACAGTATCCTGGATTATTTCTTATTTGATCTTATGCCCTGCCAAAGCTTCTGTCAAATCTATAAAAGTATAAATGAAAAATAACTAAAGAAAAAAAAAAGGTGGGGGAGCGGGAAACCAAGCCAGATCATGGACCAATAAAACCTGGTTGTTTTGTTATTTGCAAGACTGACTTTGACTTGTTTCTAGCTGGTTCTGCAAATTACAATTAGACAAGGCCCAATTCAGCCTGATGTGTGAATGCAATAATTAAGTTCAGAGACAATGAGGGTAAAATTTCAGAAATAAGCTGCTATAAAGAAGTAATACGAATTGCAACATCTGTCATAAGGTAAATTAACTAAACATTCTCTCTCTCTCTCTCTCTCTCTCTCTCTCTCTCTCTCTCTCTCTCTCTCTCTCTCTCTCTCTCTCTCTATCT